>CM042429.1:18226383-18526383 GCA_023631565.1 Gymnocephalus cernua | reverse complement strand
GATGTTAAGATGCTACACAGAGCAACTTTAAAGAGGATTTACAGTGGAGTCCGTAACTGTTTGGACAGAGAAATTAGTTTAGCTCTCTACCTAGGCAAGCAACCTTCATTTAAGACAAGAGAAAAAAAGGAGATATGAAATATAGAGAAGAAAATATACGAAACAAATTAGTATGTAATCCACAAAGTAAAGTGGAGAAGAATCAAGAAATATGTAAAGGAAACAAATGGGATTTAAGATGTGCACTGATTTGGCTTCTCTGAGACGAGCACATTGCATTTGCATTGAAAGAATAACTACGAGGTTGAAGTGCTGACTTTGAATGTGTTCACATCCATATAAAACAGTGTAGGAACAGTACAAGGCAAACCAAAGAGTTTTTTAGGCCAAAATGTTGAATGCTCTTGACTGGCCGAGCCAGTCACCCCACTGAACATGTGTTTCACTTTCTGAAGAAAAGACAGAACGTAAAAAGACTGCTGCACTACAGGCCGGGCAGGGGAGACACCAGGTTTCTGCTAATGTCTGTGGTTCACAGACTTCCAGTCAAATCATTTGCAACCAAATATTAAAGCTGCCCCAATCAATATTTATATGTTAACAATTGGTCAAATGACTGCATAATGTGAAAGGGGTCGCTACAAACAGTCCCACAGAGAATTATTACCTGACTTTGCAGGTTCGCCTCAGCTGTACGGAGAGTTTCAGGTTGTTTTGTCTCACGGCTATCAGTGTAGTTTCCAGCGGTAGCTGTTTTCAGCACTGTACGCTACCTACCCACCACCAAACAGTAAACAGACAGTTAGCACCTAGTTGGTCAACATAGCAGAGCATTTAGCAGCTAAAGAACCAGGTTTTCTCCTTCAGGAGTTGGTGGAGACCAAAACAGAGCTAGAAGGAGAGCGAACATCCGACTTATATTTGTCAGTTGGAGACATATAGGCTACAGCTTGAAATGAATGTTAATGTTGCTTCACAGCTGCTGGATGTGTAAATACCTGTAGGTAAGTATTTTCCATATCAACTTCATATGTCCATAACATCTTAGCGTGTTGTTTACAGCTTGTTCCACTGACCTTAAATATATATATATATATATATATATATATATATATATATATATATATATATATATATATATATATATATATATATATGCTGTATATTTTTTATATTTTAAATAAGATGTTTTCAATTGTTTATGTAACTGTCAAAATTAGTAATGGTCTACTAAATATGTGGGAGGTACAGGATGTATAAAAGGGGCTACAATTCCCTCTATAATTAATTTGATCTAAATATCCTGAAACTGAAGCTGACAGTTGGCACTGTAACAGTTGGCAACAGAAACATGTACTGTACTAGTTACAGGCTTCACTGTATAATGTAGCAATGTCATTAGTACTGGTATAAGAGAGCAGGTGTATATGTTGAAATAGTATCACTTCGGAACAATACATGTAGAGAGTTACAGTATATTTAAAAAAAGATATGAAATGAATATATCTTCAGATGTTTGTTTTCTCAACAACTGTGACCACTGTTCCCTAAATAGACGTCAAGTTAACTGTGCACAATGAGGGCAGTGAATGCTGTTGATTCTTCAGGGTTCTTTTTCTTTCTTTCTTTGTGTTTCCTCCCAGAACCCAGCAATTTCTGATCCAACCTCGGCTATCAACTTTCTTCCCATGAGTCAACCGAGGTGGTGACTCCTTCAGCTCATTACAACATGACTTATTGAAACCAAAACTCTCCCTTTAATGCCTGAAATGTGCGTTTCTTCTGCCTGATGCCATTAGTTACAGCCAGCGGTTGTTGCCTCTTATTACATCCACTTTGAACCCAATCTGTCTCATTAAAAAAAAACGATTCTGCATTGTGTGATGTACAGTAAATGTTAGGGTTTAATCCATCAGTATTTGAGGCTGCTGGGACAGTCCTGCCACTACAAACGTGACATTAAACATCACAGAACGCCATCTGCGCAGCTTACCGGCATCCTGGAGCGACACTCCACACTACTGTACCAGCCATTGAACACTGTGCAGGAAAGAAATGACAAATGGAAATGGTATTGTATGTACGGTTGACCACGGCCGTCCTGAGATTTCCAGCTTCGGCGCTGATGTGGTCGGGCCAGTGTGGGTTTAGAGGGCAGACCGGAGCAACAGTAGGCTGGTTCGGGATCTTTTTCCCTCCCGAAGCCAACAGGATGTCTTTAATGAACCACAGTGTGTTTGAACTGTCGCATCTCACCATACAGCAGTCAGGCCCTCATCGCTGGCGTGCACAACATGAAAAGGAAGACGCAGTGAAATAAGAAACACGCAAAAAAAGAAGAAGAAAAAAAATGAAGATGTATCACATCCAGTAAACGCCGTCTCCAAGTCGACGACCACAAATCAAATGTTGGCAATAATGGAGGGGAACAT
Organism: Gymnocephalus cernua; assembly: GCA_023631565.1. NCBI lineage: Eukaryota > Metazoa > Chordata > Actinopteri > Perciformes > Percidae > Gymnocephalus > Gymnocephalus cernua. The sequence continues at coordinate 18,523,951 of CM042429.1, read as the reverse complement.
CTTTGGGTAACGTATTGTAGAGGTTTCAAGTGACTGGGGAGGGGGGTCTGCTCATGTTGTGTCCAGGCAAGTGGTTTTTTTTTTAGTTCCCAAACGTCTTCAGGTCGGATTTGACGCAACCTCAGAATCAGATTGCAGCCAATGTTTTAGTGAAGACTGTAGTTGCTTGTTGATTTACTTCTGAGATTATTTTTTTAGGGGAACCCTGTTGTTTACCACAGGGTCCACTGTACTGGGGTTGACCCTGCTTTGATTTCTACTTGCTGCAACTTGAGTGAGTTTACCTGCTCTATCCACAAGATGGTGTTGCTGGTGTGTGGTATGAACTGAGCGCGCTGCGGCATCTATTGTGGCGGCAACAAAGGGTAAACAATCTTGCATCATTATCACGATATCTGCAAACTGTGCTGATGGTTCAGTAACTGTGAGTGTTGATATGCTACATATTGTTTCAATTACTCCAAACTGTTGTTCCAGACCATGCCATAGGAAAATGCTCAAAATACTCCATGTTTGATCTTGTGGGCTCTTGTGAAACTGGAAATGAATGGTGATTAACTATAATGATGATCATCATGGCGAAAGGTTTTGTGCCACAGGTTATTTGACTGTGTAGAGTAGAGCCTTAAAAAAGGAAAGCCCCTCAAAAGGATTACAGTTTGGGAAGAATACTGCATGTGGATCTAACATTCAAGTCACATTGTAGTTGATGAAACAGAGGTAAGGATAATTTACAGGCAGCAAATAAACTTTTATCATACTTAATCCAAAAAACAAAACAAAAAAGGCCAATAGCTCAGACACAAATTCTATAAACCTGTGACAAAGGGGTTTTCTTTCCACGTTGCATGGCAGTGGGAAACATGTGAACTGCTCAGTTTTATTTATGTGTGTACGTGTGCATTTGTGTGGTGTTGTAGTGGGAGGCTTTGTCGTGTTGAGTGAGGGAGAAAAAAAAAGGATATGGCTATGATTAAAGTAGGCACTAAAGCAAAGGTGGTAATTGGGGTCATAAACACTCACTTTTCCATTTAATGAAGCATTCCTGTTTATTCTGAGCAGCCGATTCATCAGAAAAAAACAGCATCCACTCCGAGCCAGATCTGCCTATATTATGGTGGTGGCATGACGAAGGATGTCAACGAATACGGAATGTACGCAGCATAAACAGGCTTACACTACTTACTCAAATCAGAACATGAAATCGGTCTACACAGATCCGATGTTTTCGTCTACCGCAGTGAAGCTGTAGTGGACATTTAAATCATGCATATCTCCGCCATTATTTGCCATTTTTAGCCGCCTACACATGATAAGCAATTTGCTTTCTGTGCACCGCAAGGTAGGGCGCAGAGAGCAAAGCGCAGAGAGCAAAGCGCAGAGAGCAAAGCGCAGAGAGCAAAGCGCAGAGAGCAAAGCGCAGAGAGCAAAGCGCAGAGAGCAAAGCACAGCGCAGGTTTACGTCATTGAGAGTGGCAACTGGCAAGGAAGCTATTTCCTATAGCTAGGTAATGACATGTTTGTTAATTAGGCCTATTCACAATCCTGGTAATCGCATCTGACTGCTTACATTACGCCATGCGTAAGTTTTCCTGCCGAGATCGTGATACATCTTTAAAAAGGTGTACAGTTCAGGGAACTCCGAGACACAGAGGATGAGCTTTTCTTCCATTGTTTTGCGGTCGTATATGCAGTGCTCGAAGTGGGCCGGTACGCACCGGTACGCAGTACCGGCACTTCTACATTTTACTCTTAAGCGTACCTGCACCTTTTCTTGCGTACCGCTACTTCTATGGCGTCATTTTTTAGTCAAAAGTTGTGAGCGTGTAAGACATGATCACGAGCACATTATGTTATTTCACACGCGCAAAAATGAACCTTCAGCTGGCATGATAAAAGTACTCGCGCACAAATTCAACAACCGAGAGGTGTAGGTAGCTGCGAGCGAGCGCCTTACTCTGCTTGTACAGTGGAATCCTGCTCGCGCGCAGCGGGCTTCTGCTCGCGGAGTGCTGTTTTGCTTGCGGAGTGGATTTCTGCTCGTTCAGCTGATTTCTGCTCGCTCGAGTACATGACTTTTGACAATTTGGGGGCGGAAACCAAGGAGGGCACTGACCCTCTTATGATTGGTCACTTTCACACAGGGACATCCTTGATTGACAGCTCTCATTACAGGAAGCACGGAGTCACAGTATCTGACGGAGTTCAGTCATTCAGTTAACACTGCACAGTGGACGGAATGGCGGCGACACCTGAAGATGTAGGCGTAAGTGATATTGATGATATGGTGGGGGCTGTGTGTTTGACAGTGTTATAGCCATTTAATCTGAAATTTGTTGAGAATAAACTCATTAAATATTGAGAATAAAGTCGTTGTATTTCGAGTTTTTTTCTCAATATTTAATGAGTTTTTTCTCGAAACACAACGACTTTATTCTCAATATTTAATGAGTTTATTCTCTATTTATACCAGCCTATATGTAAATTAGTCGCTTAGGCCATCCATAGATAGTTAATAAGGATTCACTGTGCCACATGTATGTTTAAAACATGATTTTTTGAATAGCGTACGCACTAAAGTTATGTAAAGTTGTTTAAATAAATCCATACATTTATATTGTTAATAAATGACAATAAATTGTTGTTGTACCAGCAATATCTCCAAGTTTTGTTTTTCACTACAGAAATCTCAAATGTCATGATGATCTGCATTGGCAAGAGAGTACCGGCACCTTTTTTTTCCCACTTCAAGCACTGCGTATATGTATCCCTTCTAGCTACGTCACGTACGGCTGTTGTGGTCATTGGTTGCGCTTTCGAGAGGTCAGCGGAAACTAGGTCAAAGTTGAAATAGGGGCAAATCCGCACTTGCACGACGCCAGGGATAGCGCAGCGCATAGTTGGGCGCCACTGCTCTTCCCATAGGAAATCAAGCGCAAAGCGGTTTTGCCGGTTATCATGTGTAGGTGGCTTTACCCTGGGAAGTGTTAGCGTTTCTACTTAGGGCTGGGCGATGTATTGATATTATGTCGATATCAATATATGAGGCCAGATATCGTCTTAGATTTTGTATATCGTGAAAATCGTAATATGACACAATGTCTTTTACTGGTTTTAAAGGCTGCATTACAGTAAAGTGATGTCATTGTCTGAACTAACCAGACTGTTCTAGCTGTTTTATTATTTGCCGTTACCTACTTAGTCATTATATCCGCATTACTGATGATTATTTATCAAAAATAATGTCATTGTGTACAGCACCAATAGTCAACCCTACAACATCGCTGCAATATTGACATTGATGTAGTTGGTCAAAAATATTGTAATATTTAATTTTCTCCATATTGCCCTGCTCTATTTCTACTCCATTTTTTTAAATTGTAAAAATTGAAAATGCGCATAAAAACAGGAGGATAGAAATGTACCTAATGACAGCACAGAAGAAGCTTTCCATTAAATGTGTAGGCTTCCTTTCCTTTGGTTAACATGGAACATAATATGGAGTTCAATAAGGGGATGAAATATAAATCGGCCTGACTCTCAGCTTTTCCGTCCTCATCTCTTCCTCAGGTTTCTGCACGCACAAGCTGAAACCCTATTTTCAGACAATCTCTTCAGATAGGGGGGTCAGTTTAGCAGACATTTTGGTCTACAACCTCTCACCTTTAGCCAAACATCCCCTCCTCCCCCCATCCTTAATGGATGAAGTGTTTGAAGGCTGCTTTAGAAAAGGGCTCAAAACAATTAAGGACCTATATATTGGCACCATGTTTAGATCTGTACGCAACTCTCTAACAAATACAATCTCCCACATTCACCTTTTTAGATATTTTCCAGATCGGCACTTTGTGAGAAACACCAATCCACAATTCCCACATCCAATCTCAATATCAGTAACAGGGCTTTTATTTCTCGCATGTGTGGCTCATTTCATGTCTATGAGACCCGCTATCCTCTCTTCACGTAATACTGTATTGTTTATATTGGTTGTGGAAAATAAGAATAGAGAAATCAGCCTTATGATAACCTTATGGTTGTTTGTTTTTCTTTTACTTATAGTTTTTTTACTTATATTTAGTATAGTATCATTTTGTGATTGATAACATGCCACTTTGCAACACAGTAATACAGCAGATATCTTATTTATTGATACATATCAATATCGATCCAGTTTAACGTTACTACAATGTGTTGGTTGACAAGTAGCTAACGTTAATGCTAGCTAGCTAATGCTTGGTGGATAACATTATAGGGTTACCACATCGTTCAACACGCTCATAAAGTTATAAGTAGCATGATTGTTTTCACCACGGATAAAGGCAGCACTGGGCTAACCCACAAATGAGTTTACCAGTAATGTTAACGTTAGCTGTATAGATTAGACGACTAATCTAGTGCTAATTTAGCCAGCTAGCACCCGGTCTGTCTGCCTGGGATAACAGCTGACAACACAGCAGGGACATGTAGCAATAGCCAGTTACCGTTAGCCCACAGCCAGCCAACAAACAGCCACCATTACAGCAATCCATACAGTATAAGTACTATACAGCACTTAACTCCGGTGCCGGGTGCTTACGACGCTAACGGCAGTTTAATGAAGCATCGGGAAACGGACCATATCAGACCCAGATCTGAGTTGCAACACCAGCCATCCATAGCTAATGTTAGCTAGCTAGTCTCCGTTAGCGCTAGCTACCGGTGTTCGTGCCGAAAATCTCCTCCCTGCCGAATTTCTCACCCCTTCGCGTTTAGCTGTCTTTACAGTTAGCTAAATTAACCTGACAAGCACCAAAACAAATAGTTAAGATTAAAGAAAAGTGAAGGGGGAGATTGTTTCGGGCAGCTTGGAGCAGCTCTGGCCGTCCTCGGCTCGCCGTCCCGGGAGATTCCCCCGGCAATCCCCACCCACACCTGTCTCTCAGCCTCGTTGAGTAGCTAGCTAGCGTTACAACAAACCCCGTCCACCCCAGTATTGAAACCATCCAAAAGGTGACAGTGACATGTGAAATATATTGTGATAGTCACTGTGGTTTTAGCTGCTGGCTAATGTTAGCTTGCTGGCTCACTAGCTAGCTAACTGATCAGCTACCAGATCGAATCAAGAAAAACATAATTATGTTGGGGGAAATGCAGCTATGTTATTAGAATGCCATGAATAAACGTTACTAAACGTAAAGTGAATACATTTGAATGGGTAAACTTGTAAGTGAACAGATGCATTTTAATCGGCGAAGGTGTTTAACATTAAAAAGTACAACTCCCATAATTCCACGCAACTTACCAACGTCATCAAAAGTCCGTGTTTACAATCCATTGTTTTGGTTGAGAGACCCCTAGCGGCAGAAAGTTACATATTGTACGTTTAAATTGTGTGTATACAAGTACAAAAGTAGAAAAAGGGGGTAGGATCAGAAACGTTTTCTTTTTTAACTTCTTCCTACTCCTTTTTGAACATTGGAATCCTTATTTGAATCATTCGCAATCATTTTGAAAGATATATTTGCTGAGAATTTTGTATTTTGCTTGTTCTGGAATGTACATGTTCTTATTTATCCTTTGTCTTTTTATTTTTAACATGTTCCAAATAAACCAAACCTACATTTTTTTTTTTTACCACTTTACTACTTACAGTACTGATGGTGTGTGTGTGCCGCCGACAGTTTTGTTAGAATTCCTCACGGGGGCGGCAGAAACTACGCACTATAGCTTTAACTCCGAAAAAGAAAAAAAAAGAAAAAAAACTTGAAACTTGAAACATATAACACATCTCTCTCAGGAGAGCCCTATCAGTGTAGAACAGCACTGGGCAGAACAGCAATTACAAAATTGGTAAAGGTTGAATCACTGGCAATAGAAATGGACATTTAATCACAGGAAAATATTAAGGATAATTACTTTTTGGCAGGGTGAGGTCGGCTTTAATCGCAGGTTTTTACAGACTGCCACCTCTGAAGCTGTTAAACAAAGACAAAAAAAAAACAGATTAAAAAAATGTTAAAAAAAATAAAAAATAAAATAAGTATATCTAAAAACCTGACACATTGGTTTCATCCTTACACACACACAACACACTCACAGCCGTGCAGGAAGATGTAATGTCTTTAGTCTTTGGGAAATTGCCATCATTAAACTGAGTATTTTATGGCGGCTAAGATAGGGGAAAGTAAAACATAAGATTCAGGGGTTATGACAGAGTCAGACCTAATTTGTAGCTTAACAGTCATTTTTAATCTATTTTTCTGCAATTGACCTGACTCTGTTTGCTCTCTGGTTGTGTCTTTATGGAGGTAGTTATCACTGGAGGACAGCGCTGTCACGCAGTCCAGACACAGGCTTGTTTTACTGCTGATCGGCCTCTGCCAGCTTCTCCGCACACACTGGCGGTGGCTGCTGCAATGCAGTGTCAAGACATAAGAGATATAAAGTCACAGTAACTTGCTGCTCGTAATCGTAAATATCAGGAGGGAAATGTCACACTGTTGATTCATATGCAGTATCAGAGGACCCAAGATGTCACAAAGGCCAAAAAGTATAAACAGCTCATTAAACTGTGTGTGTGTGTGTGTGTGTGTGTGTGTGTGTGTGTGTGTGTGTGTGTGTGTGTGTGTGTGTGTGTGTTTTTCACTGATCTGAAAAGTGCTTTATTATGACCGGAAGTGTTTAACTAAATATTACACCTGCCCTCTAGCTGCTTAGATTAGGATCTGTTTAACATTCTTCTCTTTCCTTTTAAAAAGCGACATATATCTTTTAGGGCCATCTGCGTTTCCAGGTCGACCCCACTTTTAAACCTGATTCTTTTTCGACTTTGCCGCTCACCCAGTACATGGAGCGCTAATTTACCGTAATCCTTTGAAGAGGGGACCTGGAGGAAGCTCGCCCAGTCAATGTGTATCCTTCGCCTTTTCAAGTCCAAATGCGGTGTGGCATGTTTGACATTGGGAATGAAAGGAATAACGCAGGTTGTCAGGTAGGAAAGAGCCAGGGTACAAGGCCACGGCAATCAGGAAAACTTGGTCCGGCACTAGGCATGACCTCAATAAAATACCTCCAGTCCTACTTTTAAAAGCATTAGTCCAGGGCAAATTAAAAAGTAGAGTGCAATTAAAAGAAATCACTGTGTAAATGTTAGCATGTGGAAGTTTTTCTTTTCCTTTTCCCTTTTTTCCCCCCTTCCTCCTAGCTGAACAAAGAATGCCCCAGAGGCAGAGCTGCGCAGCTGCTGAATATTACTACACCCATGTGTTTTAAATAAGACCCCATTATAATCAAAATCATAAAAAAGGTAATGTGGCTCTCTTAAACATTTAAATTTAAGTTAACCAATGTAGAGTTCAAGCCTTTGTGAGCATTTTTGTAGTTCCTAATTGAATCTTTGGAAGAAACAGATTGAGCAGCCATCAAAGGAGCCATCATTATTTGTAACCAATACATTGCTCTATTGAAAGTACTTAAAGGAAAAGTACATGTGATTACCAGTTCTATTTCTGTAAACATTTTGTGTTTGTCCTTATGACCAGACGATGCATCCAGGGAAATGCCTCTGTTATGCAAGACCGCGAGAAAGAGTTTGCATAGCATGTTGACTGATACAATCAGCTGCAGCACACTGAAAATGTGTGTGATGTAGGAGGTTATTTCCAAAAAACCCAAAACTACATGGACTATGCAGCTACACAATGGTAATCAGAATTATGGGATGCCCTAGTGGCCTAGTGGTCTTGTAATGGATTCCTGGGTTCAATACACTAAGAAATATCGGTGTATTAACAGTTGTATGAATGTACGTGTAGTTTAACAGATTAAACAAAATGTAAAAAAAAAAAAATTGATACATTGGTTTCATCCTTACACACACAAAACACACAGCCCTGCAGTAAGATGTAGTGTCTTTAGTCTTTGGGAAACTGCCATCATTAAACAGAGTATTTTATGACGGCTAAGATAGGGGAAAGTTGAACTTAAAGGCATACTATGTAACTTTTCCCTCTTCGGTCCTCCTACAGGTTGTCTCATTGGAACTACAGCCGCGTGAGCTGTAGTTCCAATGAGAAAACCTGTAAGGGGACCAAAGGGACAAGCTACACATAATTTCCGTTTTTTTAATTACTTTTTCTGTTTATTTACGGATGTATTTCTTAGAGTTAGCAATGGCTTTCAGCTTCACTGCGTCTGGGACGGCTGCTCTCGTGTATCCTCGCTCATAGCTCCTCGGAGATCCCTCGGAGATCCATCCTCGATCCTTCCTCGGGGCAGGAATAAGAGCTTTGGGACGGCCTTCACAAAGGAGGGCCAGAACAACTTCTGGTTCAAGCTAGGAGCAAGGAGATATCAAATAAGAGACTTGGGAAGCAGCCCCAAAAGAATAGACAAAAATGTGAGAAAATAAAAATACACTTCATTAAAACAGCTGACTTACTTAGACAACCTGCAGTAGTCAGAGGAGCTCATTCAAAGTGGATTTGAAGATAATTAATTCTCAGAGAAACCATAGGACCAATTTGCGGATACATTCGGTGGGGCCTACTGGTCTGCAGAAGTCTGCTGTATGCTCAACCCTTTAGTTAGAAGTCACTGAGGGTGTCGCCTCACACCAGGACAGATGAGTTTCCATGGGAGGAACAAAGATGTCTGGCCAAATCCACTTTTCCCCCTTATTAAAATGGATATTTCCGAGCTGTCAGAGGGTGAAGTCTGGGTTTTCAGAGAGTCTCGCTGACTTCTCGCTGACAGAGGGCTTCCTTTCCCCATAGGTTCAATATCTCCTGTGGCTCTCCCTCCCACCGTGCGGTATAACGGGTTCCCTATGGGTCCCGAGCCAGTACAGCTCTGGCAAGCTGTTCACTTTTCACTTAGCGGCACACACTAATTTACTGAGACTCTACACTGTTTCAGGTCCGCGGTGCATTTCCCACGTTCCAGCTGAGAAAATATATCATTAGTCCCTCATCGTGTAATGCTTGCCACGTTACGTTATAAAAGCTGGGTGTAAAGCGACATGGATAAAACAGGAGCGATTTCCAGTGTGCCTCATTTTGACTGCCTGCTTGGAATAAGTGGTGGGCGGTAAGAATTTAAAAAGGGGACAAGATGCGGTGTTGAAAAGGCCATTTTGCTTACTAAATACTCCTGGGTGGCTGGAAAACTAAGCATTTCCATTGCAAATGCCTCCAATAACGTATTACAACCATACGAGTGTAAGCCTTTACGAGCCAGCCTTGAAAGTTATATGGATTAATTAACTTTCCAGGCAAATTAAGATTCCATGCTAATTGAAGTCTAGGTACATTTAATGAGATCGAAACAGAAGATGGGTACTGCACAAATAAGTCCCCCCCCCCCAGATATGGTTAACTCTCTGCTGTAACGCTCGATAAAAGAATAAAAAGAAGTTTGTTTACTGCTCTGAGGCAAAGACTCCACAGTAGGCCGACAGCCACAGAACTGTCGCAGAGTCCAACCTTTCGTGTTGCTCTGTCATTACGCGCTGAGTGTGAGCGAAGACCCTTTTTTGGCACGAGACCACAGCTTTCTGGGTTCTTCACTTCACAAACATTTTTACAGGCGTGACAGGCTGCGACCGAGCGGGCCGCAACAGACAGCTCTGTCACCTCAAAACAACCACCCCGCAGGGCCACACGGGACGGCTAAATATATCGCCTCCCAGGGAGCCGAGCAACAAACTGTTGAGTCTGACCGGCTATCTTGTGGCTTAATTAACTAACACAGGACACAGGCGCAGCAAATTAGAGGCCAGTGGAAGCTCTTTGACTGAATGCTTTGCAGGCTTACCACATGGCGACCACAGTGCAAATGGCCTCTTATATCACTCATTGATGCCATATTGCACACCCAGTCACCCCACTTCATATAAACTTCTAGAGACAATATATCATGGGACATTTCTGTAAACTAATAGTTTTTCTAAGAAGAATGACCATCATGTATCATCAGTCAGTCGGACATTTATTTCATTTGTAAAGAAACAACCGCTTTCGCTCTGTTTTGCTGGAAACGGATATGATGTAGTCGGAGCCAGCGCGGTCGTGTTAACAGAAAATATATATATTTTAAACTATCGATTCTAGGGAAAAGAATTGTTTACCACTTTACATCTTTACTCTGTGTTTAAGATTTCACCCAGTGCTCCTACCCATCCACATTACTTCGAAACCATCTTCTACACCTCCATCCCTCTGTTTCCTTAATCACAAGTGCACAAGCCATTCATGTGGCAGCAATTTGGGCCAGCCGACACCCAGTGGTGAATGTGCCTGACCCCCTTTTCTGCCCCCTCTAGCCCCCCTCCCCCTCCGACACCCCCAGGAAAGCCACATCTATGGCAGGAGCCTTCAGGGCCCTTACTGTCGGCCCCAGCCCATTAAAGTCAGGCCTGTGTGTGTTGGCATCTACGATTCAGAGGTATTACAGCTTACAAAATGTTGTTCTGGGCATGTAAGCGACTTCAGCAATGAGCATGGCATAAACACAGTTTCAGAAGCACTATAATCCTATTTAAATACCATTACTGTGCAATTTCTATAAAAGTCTCTCGCAAGGATCAGTGGCGTTTTAATGAAAGTCATAAGCATCCATGTTACCTAGTTAAAACCAGTGTGCCTTTGCAGTGGTATCTGCTATTATTTATATTTTTTATCAGGAGTAGTGGAAAAGGATAAAAAGAGCTTACATTAAAGCAAAATCCATGAATGCATTTTAAAAAAATCCATGAATGCATTTATTACATCCTCATATTAGGAAACAGAGTTGCAGTTTCACTTTCTTTTGCATCCACAGTAGCAGAACACAGGTTTTGTTGGTGCAGGGCTCCTGTTAAATTGTTTCATTGCCACAGAAAAGCAGTGCCCTTTGACTCCGTGCAGAAGACATCATCCGCTTACAAGCTCTCACAATAAAACCCACGCGCACTGTAATAAGCCCCGCTTTGTTTCGAATACATCCAAGTGAAAACATTTATTGGACTAATTACAATGGTCTCCCATTGGATTTTCTTCCTGTCTTACACATGCTTTGGCAACGTTCCCAGTATTGTGTCAGAACGTCTCACTAGCCATGGCTGTGGTTCTAACTGCCATGCATGGAGAGGCGAGGAGAGGAAGGAAGGGAAAGCACGGTGGAAGCATACAAGGAATAGTGGAATAACGCTGTGGCGGTCGTGTGCTTTTGATGGTCAGAGGCCATCATTCTCATCTTATTTTCAAACAGAAATGCAGATGGAGTTTCTGTCGTGGCCTTGTTTTGAGGGAAGATGTAAAGGTCGAGGGCACTGTGAGAGATGCAAGAAGCATGGGAGATGCTTAAAGGAACACGCAAACTTATTGGGACTTTAGCTTATTCACCGTAACCCCCAGAGTTAGACAAGTCCATACATACCCTTCTCATCTCCGTGCGTGTTGTAACTCTGTCTGACGGCCCCTAGCTTAGCCTAGCACAGATCCTGGAGGTATTAGATATATATTCTCAGGAAGGTGAAGCACTGCAACTTCTGCTACTTGGGCGGAGTGATTTGCTTGCAGCACCGGAGAATCCCCGTGGTGAGGAGCAGAGAGTAGCAGTGCTTCGCCTTTTTGAGAATATAGTTCCCAGTTTGTATACGGTTAGAAGATGGCTGTGGTCTCAAGGTCTCATGTGACCTTGTTATTTGTACACGCTGTGACTATACAAATCACAACATGTAAATAGGAACATGTTGCCGTTATTTTGTCACTTATTCAGAGCAGTAGGCTAGTTGGAGCCGGTTACCTCCAGGATCTGTGCTAAGCAAGGCTAGTGGTGGGGGGGTCAGACAGAGTTACAACACGCACGGAGATGAGAAGGGTATGTATGGACTTGTCTAACTCTGGGGGTTACGGTGAATAAGCTAAAGTCCCAATAAGTCGGCGTGTTCCTTTAATGGCAGTGTTTCTCCTCAAAATACCCCCCAAAATACTGCATTGGGTACATGAAATTTTTACAAAAATGTTAATTTAAAAATATGTCATGCTGTGCATAATTCCTAAAATAATTATGCTATAATAATGAATGAAGTGATTGATTCTAAACATTTGAAATGTGTGTGTGTGTGTTACTGGTTTTATCTGGCAAATTGTACTTACATAAAAGCAAAACAACAAATGGAATTACAGTGTCCTTGTACATTAAATCCATAATTATGAATCTATAAATCATGTTTATCATTTCAAGATAGCTTTGTTCTGACTGTTTACCATGATAGCTAGAATCTGGCCCTTTCCAGAGGGGTCTTCCCCTAGGCCTTCCAGGAGGTTTGTAATCAAGTCTAGAGCTGCAGTGTCTTTTCTTAGACTTTGCACAATAATTCAGGAAGATAAATCCACTGTTTACTGGCTCCAGCCATCTTGGCTCCCGGAATATTGTTAGGTGAGTGTGTCGACCAATCAGAGGCTGTCTTCCTGAATATCTTCTTTTTTTGGTGTTTTCAATCACAATGTTGGAGATGCTGCCCCCTTCCTTACTGTGTTACTTTGCTGCTACATATACTAAATGTGGAACGAACGGGCCAAAATAATGATATAACAGCATAAATGCAATAAATAATGCATATATTCTCATAGCCGAGCTGCAGTTTATTCAGGCACCCCTGGATGTGTCGATGAGTGTGATTTGGATGTATCATAGCAGACAGGAAATGCATTGGAGATGTCACAACTAACTTTTTGGATAAAGCACATTGACTTTTCTGGGCAAAACAATCTAAAGAGTGTTATATTTGTGTTAGTTACAGACAGTGCTTAGTTTAATGTCCTCTGATTGCTGAAAGCCAAAAAGCCTTACACATTATTGATCTCTGTGTGATTTCAACCCATTTCCGTCAGATTCAATTCCCGTTTAGTCTTTTGTATTTATAGTCATTTAGCAATTTATACATCCATGTGACATCCCAACAGCATACATATCCTGATAGCCCAGGTTGTCCTGGAAAAAAGGTCTATAACTTTATTGTGCAAAACAGGGTTGAGGTTATATAAGCATTATTACAAGGAAATCAGGCGAACTAATGGCTTAGACCTCTGAGTGTTAAACACAACTGCAATGTTTTGTGAAGGTAAAAATACAATACAATTACATTTTTCCCCTTCTTCAGCCATTGGCCTTTTTTCACAGCAGACATTTTGACTTGAGTTACTCCTGACATTAAAGACGGCTCAGTTCTGTCCAAGTGTCCCAGTAAGTCGTGACAGTGATAGTGAGCCAGCACGCACAACACCAGCACCCTGAAACTGAAGCAGCTAAATGGAATTCTGCCATCATAATTAATGGTATTGTCTCCACCGGTGCTTTACCTACTGTGACATGTCAATATGTCTTCTGTGAAAAAGCTCTATTTCTATTTGTAACTGAAACACTTCAACACACTTTGATTTAGGGACATACAACTTTATTGTGAAAATCCACAGCAAAACCAGTGGACGATGCAGTCACATCACTGAGTACATGCACATTAACTACAGCATGATGAAGTTTAGAAACATCAGAATTTTACAGTAGTTGTTGGAATCTGCAGCACAATCCGCAGACACCGGGGGTGCAGCAGCCGCAGCAAACGCGACACTTAAAGCCACGCTTGTGTCTGTTGTTATACGGCATCTGTGTGGAAGACAAAAGACATGAGCAATGTGTTCATCTCCAGCGTCATCACTCACTCTGTCTAGAAGGAGAGAGATCCTTCTATAGAGAGCATCAGGGCCCTTTGTAGGGAAAACACACATTCACTTCCATTTAAATTAGCTCAATGTAGTGGGTCAAATCCATTCAGTTAGCTGAACATACCTTCCATGAGTCCACTGATGTCTCCTCGTGTTCAGCAGCTGGATTCTCAATGCTCATTGGCTCCTCCTGCTCTTGCACCTGTTGAGGAGTTGTGCACATTTACAGTAGGAGCCACATTTTAGCATTTTGACAAAACATTTATAGCTAATAAGTGAATGAAATGATTTTAAGTCAGGTTACTTACTTCAGTGACTGGGACAGCAGAGCTCTGCTGAATACAAATAAAGGTGAGCACGACGGCCACTGCGACGGCAACACTGAATGTCTTCATCTTAGGACGGTTCACATTGTTCAATCAAGTAGACTTCTTCAGACCTTTTGGTGTCTCCGTCAGCTCTTTGAGTGATTCCCCTGTGTGATGGCTACATTGAGCTAATTTAAATGGAAGTGAATGTGTGTTTTCCCTACAAAGGGCCCTGGTGCTCTCTATAGAAGGAGAGAGAATAGACAGAGTGAGTGATGACGCTGGAGATGAACACATTGCTCATGTCTTTTGTCTTCCACACAGATGCCGTATAACAACAGACACAAGCGTGGCTTTAAGTGTCGCGTTTGCTGCGGCTGCTGCACCCCCGGTGTCTGCGGATTGTGCTGCAGATTCTGAGGATTCCTGCTCCAACAACTACTGTAAAATGTTGATGTTTCTAAACTTCATCATGCTGTAGTTAATGTGCATGTACGCAGTGATGTGACTGCATCGTCCACTGGTTTTGTTAAATATCTGATTTTCACAATAAAGTTGTATGTCACTATATGAAATTGTGTCGAAGTGTTTATTAGAAATTAGAAATAGACCTTTTTCACAGAAGACATATTGACATGTCACAGTAGGTAAAGCACCGGTGGAAACAATAACATTAATTATGATGGCAGAATTCCATTTAGCTGCTTCAGTTTCAGGGTGCTGGTGTTGTGCGTGCTGGCTCACTATCACTGTCACGACTTACTGGGACACTTGGACAGAACTGAGCCGTCTTTAATGTCAGGAGTAACTCTGAGTCAAAATGTCTGCTGTGAAAAAAAGTCTTTTGGCGGAAGAAGTTGAAAAAAATGTCATTGTATTATATTTTTACCTTCACAAAAATGTTGCAGCTGTGTTTAAAAGGAGACTGTGAACCATTAAAATGAAAAATAACATCCATTTAAAGCAACACTGATGCACGCAGTGCCAGGGCGGAGGTTTGCGCACTATAGTGAAGTGTGTAAAAGGACTAAATGAACAATGATTCTGTTAACATGACGATGCACATCTTACACCTAAGATAGGCTTAACCTTAACCTTAACCCTCCCATTCCTCTGGAATTTCCTCCAACCATTCCCACCATCATCCAGGGAGTGATGCAAGCCCATTCCTGGAGGCATGTCAGTGCTGCCAGTGATGGAGCAACAGTGACTTATGTGAGTATAAATATCAGCATGTTTTACACACTCAACCATCACACAGGGGAACTCAAAGAGCTCACGAGAGTCAACAAAATCTTATACACGTAATTGATCTACCCTTGAAAGAATTTACAACTAATCCTGGGTACACCCCACAAGAATCAAGCCAATTTTGGGCCTGATTCTCCCCTCAAGACAATGGTCAGCAAATACCCGAATTATTTTTGGTTCTAAAAGTGTCTTATGCCTCACGTATTTTAAAAGTGGCAAATATTGAACAAGTTCGATATTTACGATCCAATATCCTGTTGTGAGTGTGGACCGTCAGATTAGGATGAAACCATTACACATTACCTCATGTCTGTGCTTCAATTGCGCACAAACAATAACACATAACTGTGATGATCAGGAAGAGAGAGTGTAATAGCCTTACACTATGACAAATGGGGGGTAATGTACGCTGTATCTCTAACACTTAATATCTGCCATGCAGGCCAAAATACTGAGGTGTTAAGGAAGTAATATCTTTCACCGGCCTCTCACAAACAATAGTTCCAGAGGCAACATCAATTTCCAAGGGTGATCTGCTGTCCAAGTGCTAAGCGGGCCCAGCTCAGCTCTGCTGTGCTCCGCCGCTTAGTGAAGGGAGGTATGGCATCTAGCCATGGTGGTATGCATGCTATTGTGTTACTTTCAGCATGGCTGGATCTCGCCTCACAATTATAATGACCACAAATGTCAAATAAATGGTCTGGTGTTAACTCAGTGCAGAAATGATTAGGGAACACACACAGATAGACTCTGTAACTATGTTTCCATCCGAATAAAGTGATAGCGAATGAAAAATGCCTTATACGACAAGCCGTGGGACGTCCTCCGGAGTAAATGGAAGGCGCTCAAACAGTGATACATGTCTCAAAAAAGAGAGTTGTCTCGCAGCAGTGATCATTTGTTGGTAGATGGCGCGATCCATTTTGTCCAGCAAAACTTTGTTTGCAAATGTTTGCTTGAATGTTGTGCGATTCAGTGTGAAAATGAATGGAAACACCTTAAAATGTCTCAAATCAATTTGATATACCAATTTGACCGCAAAACAGCATGTGACGTCATTACGCACAGATTTTTATTCGCTTTAAAGCCGTTGGATGGAAACACACTTTCACCAGCTTTATTCGCATGAGCTTTTTTTACCGAACTTCAGATAATTTGATTGACAAGTGGATGGAAACTTAGCTACTGATAGAGTTACAAACATACAGAGAGGTCAACATGCTATAAGTGACAAGCAGAGCAATGGCGAACCTGTGGTTGCTATTTAAACCTATGCGATTACGATTTTATTAGTACACACATTTGCTCACAGTCACACATGCACAGATTAGCAGTCTGGAGCCTGGCGGACTCTTGCTCTGATCCCACCCTCATGCAGCCTTGCAGGGGGTTGAGCGGCATGCCAGGCCTGCCTCGCGCCCAGACGGATGCCCATTACACGCCCCCATACCAACAGAGCTGCTGCCAAACCACACAAGGAGATAGTAAATGAGAGCAGAGGGTTCTGTTCAGCTTCCTCACACACACACACACACACACACATACACACACACACACACACACACACCATGTGGTTTATTTTATCTGACTCATACCCACATAAACACACAAAACACAATGCAGGCAGGCAGGCAGGCGTCAATTAGGGGCCTGTTCATCGGTAAACTACAGTAGCTCTATAAATCTTCAAGCTAGTGTTGTCAAGTGTACAAAGTACTCGAGTGGAAAGCTAAAGAATTCACAGGATGCTACTGTTATTGAGAAGAATTGGAAGCTTTCGTTTTCCTGAGATAGGTCAGCCACAAGATTGATGAGAAGGTGGACACATGAATCGACTTTTACTTTATCATTACTGGAAAAAGACTAAAACTACAGTTTTACGCAAGAAGCTCTGTGAGGCTATACTTAGGGACAGTGTTTCTTTGAGCTAAACGCTAATGTCTGGATGCTAATATGCTCTCACGATAATCACGGTAAACTGTAGACGTAAAGCGCTAATCTACCAGGAATGTGCGCTTGCACGTATGAGGGTTGTCTCTGCAGCGACCCTCCGGATGACGTTGCAATGCATCAAAAGTTGAGCCAGGGTCAACTTTTTTCGAAATGACCCTGTGTTGTTTTAGCGGAACCCCCTGTGTCGGCACCCCCACTTCACCGACGGATGGGCTCCATTCTGAACTTTGACGAAATCTCTCCTGATTGAATTAGTTGTTGAGATGTTGCAACAAAACGGTGGACTGACTGACCGAACAACATAGTTGTCAGAGTCACTGACATGGCCTTCCCTGCTGCCAGCATGGCTAAAAATGACAATGTTATGGTATTTTCTAGCAAATTATATTAGTTAACTTGACTATATGGATGGTAAAATGGCAAACATTTTACAGACCAATTTCTCTTTAGTGAGTGATACCTTGCGAGTAATACGTTTTTCACATGGATATCGAAAACTCTGGAATTGCTTTCTATTAATGGTCCCCTTGATTGGATCCAGAGGTCCACATTATGTGCAATATTGCCTGTAATATCTCATTTGACTGCTATTGTTTCAGTCTTAAACGACAGATTAGTCATCACTTTCTACAGTTAATCACTTAAACCAGCAACAGCAGAGAGCGGAGTGTGAACCAGAGGCTCCACCGCAGGTCACACTCCACAGCAAAGGCTGGGAGCCATTCACACACACACACACACGCACGCACGCACGCACGCACGCACGCACGCACGCACGCACGCACGCACGCACGCACGCACGCACGCACACACACACACACACACACACACACACACACACACACACACACACACACACACACACACAAATCAGGGCTGAGAACCACTGACATTAGGTCAAGACCTCTTCTACGACTGAGTTGATTAAACACGTTTCTACAACCCACACACTGCCCAATAAAATGTGTTGTGCTGAGGATGAGGACTGTGTTGCAAACACTGGGAGCATCACTGGCTCCAGCCTTCCCAGAGAGCCTAGCCCAGCCAGGGAGACTGAGGTACAACACGATGCTGCAGCGGCTCCACTTCCACCTCCTCGCTGTGCCTTGAGGGAGAAATCAACCTGGCTTCTTATAAGAAGGATAATGCCTGGGTGTACGTGTGTATATGTATGAATGAATATTTCCTCCGCAGACCCTCCAAGTGGAGGCAAAGGTTGCTTCGGAATCATGGAGCTGCATAATCGAGTCTTGAATGAAGGCGGCGGGGGGAGATAAACATTCCTGGACAATGAGACCCTACTTTACCCCCTGCTGTGCTCATACCCACTTAAAATCTGCTTACCCATAATGCAACACTTGGCTCAAGTGAATAGCCCCCCTGGAACCAGTGCCACTACAGAATAACACAGCCCTGCTGCTAGAAGCCACAAGTGTCAGCTATGGTTCAGATACAAGCCTTCTGGGCCCTTAGTGAGCACATTATATCCAATTCAACTGGTCTTAATATACTTTAATAAGACCTGTTTTTGATTAATTCTCCCTTGAAACCGGTAGTAACACGGCTACTAGGCACATATAAAAATTGAATGAATGGAGTAAGGCTGCCAGAGAGTCAGAAGGGGGAAAATAGGAATCCTTGTGGATTTGTCCTCACCAGCTGGCTCTTGAGCCCTATATAATGCCTGTGCCCATGGCTCTGAGAGCACCAGTATAGAGGAAATATTTGCCCAGCCTGTAATGTGTTTAAGGTGCGCAGTATGATTCAGTTCAGGTCATAAAGCCTGTGTGTGTGTGTCACATCCTGAGAGGAAGGACAGAGCTGCTCTGCTCTACCTATATTCCCCTCAAGTGAACAGGGACAATGGCTTTGTGTTGTGTTTGGATCCCAATGTGTGTAGGGTTAAATAAGCCCAAAAATACTTACAGCACCCATAGGAAACACCACACCACACTGTTCCATGTAATAGATGGTGATAAAAAAAAAAATCCTGTGTCCCCCACTGCACCTGCAGTTATGATGCCTAACCGCAGAAACACTACCACAGTAAATGGCCATAAATATTCCCCGATTTGTCAAATCAAGCACAGCATGGTGATATTAATGTATAAGGTGAGCGTTAAGGACATTAATCTTTTTTACTTCGTGTCCAGCAGGTGAAGCAGATGTGGAGGGACTAAATAACTGGGATTGTACTTCCAGTACGGCTCAGGATCTTTCTTTTTTTCCAGTTTCCCGTTTCAAATGTCTTTGCAGAAAAGCAAATAACTGTCACAGACAATTAGCTTTTATTGAAGAACATATTTATTTTTGGGATTAACTTGTAGCCTAGCAACTCCAAATGAAGCCAGAATCTGCACTGAGAGTTGACTTTGGATTGCATTTTTGCAATTAGGAGCGAGTTTAGTAATAAAAGTCACCCATTAATGCCACCATTTAGCGGGTTTGTACACACTATGATGGCTCACATATGGCAAACTTGTCCAAAATATTAAGATCTGCTTGTCCTTTGACACCACTATGTTCCTACTCATTGCTGTTACAGCCTCTGCCAAACACCATGGCTTACCCATATAACGATTAATGATTCCAGATTTCCCTCAGCTCTAAGGGCAAGCGATGGCTCAGTACATAGTTATTAAAAAACTGCAAATTATTACAGCATTTATTATCCCGGGCAATCTCATTTGCCCCACTAATGTCATAACTTCCATTTCTGCCATCTGCATTGGAACGAATGTGTCACATGTACCACAACTGCACACTCACAGTAGGTTTATGTAGAGCAGAGGTCCCTTCCCTCAGCCTCTGACTGCAATGCGAGCAGTGGTGGGCAAGTTGCTCAGGAAGTGTAATACGTTTCTATTGACTTATTACTCCTTAAAAAAAGTAATGATATTACCTTGGTTCTTACTTCGTATCAAACGTAATTAGTTAACTCGCTCTGCGTGCACAAGGCGAGAGAGGAGAGGGATGCTGCTCTGCTCACAGTGACATGTTGCATGGCATCAATGTTCCCACCCAGACAAAGCCTTTATACAGTTTTTTTATTATTTTATTGTTCATAATAACAATACCTATAACATTATCACAACCAGATGTGAAAGATGCAAGGAGTTTAGGACATCTAGCCTAGACACTAATTTGCAGTCCTTGTCCCTGGTCACGCTTTTACAACAACAACAACAACAACAACAAATCGATAATCTATAAAATTCTCAGAAAATACAGAAAGAAAAAAAAAACCTAAAAGAGCTAAGAGACACCATTACTGCTCACATCTCTGTTGTTGTTTAAGCTATAATTTGGCTTTTGTGTTAAACACTTTTAGTTCTGTTTGGGTTTTAAGTTCTGTGGGTAAAGAATTCCATAAGTGTTTACCTTTTACTGACCTGAGGAGGTATTGACCAAAATTTGTTCTGCACATTGGGACTCTACAGTTCTGGTTAGCCACTCCTCTTGTCGTGGTCCGGCCATTATTTCTCTGTGTAGTGGGTTTAGACACCGTGCCTGGGGCCAGCCCTTTCAAACACTTCAAAATAAGTTTAAAAAGAATTGCTCAAAATTGGAAAGTAGTCCTCTCTCTGTCATCCTCCATCCTTCGTTTTGCTTTTTGGCTAGTATAGCCATAATTACAACAAGCTTACACGTCACATCATCACATAAGAAAGCCTGCCCGGGACAATAAAAGCAAATCACATTCAAGTAACACAGCGTTACTGGGATTAATAACTGTAATAGAATTACTGTTTTGTTTTTTTTTAAATTCCGGGAAGGAGCGCGTTACTGCCCAACAATGTATTATGAGGTACAATATAGCGTGTACAATAGATGCTCTTAGGTGCCATAACAACCTGCTTTGAAAACACAGATTGCTATCACTGATCTATACAGTAACAGCGTAGAGCCCACTGGGTCATTTCCTCCTAGTGGTTTCACTTGTTGTGCCTTTGAAGCAGGCTTTAATAATAGGACCCAACAGAAGTAATTAAAAACACTCTCTGTCAGATTAAAAGGGAGCTTCAGTCCCAGCCACCTAACCACATTCAGCACAAACAGTAAAACACACACACACGCACAGAGGCATGCGTGCACACATACAGTTCACAGAAGTGGTTTACACAGAGAGAACCGTTACTTCTGATGTGTGGATGACTGCTAACCCTCTTAACACTGAGAATACTATCAGTGTCCAGTTTCTCACAGCAGTAGTAAAAAAAAAAAAAAAAATGAAATGAGTGGATTGATGTCAAAGGGGAAAGGTGAGGTGAAATAAAGACACCCATTTCTTCATGTGGCATGTGATTCTCTCTGTATCCATTTTCTTTCCGTTGTAGATGCTGCAATGTGTGCTGTAGTGGTGGTCTTGTGCTTAATGAATCCACTTCAGTGCAGTTCCTCTCCGTAAGCCTTTAGGTTTAATCCCTCAGTCTGGAGCAGTGATAGTCTGGCCCAGGGGATGACATCTGTGAATCGTTCATTAACTTGTAACCAGCAGCAGATGTCTTCAAAAACAACTCACAACATCGACGTCTTATTCCTTTCCCTGCAACAGTCATTTTTGCTTTGCTTCATTCATGGTGGGCGCAACTGGCTACACGGAGCCGCTTGTTGACCTAATATTTTAAAGGAATATGCAATTTTATGACAATGAAGACTCGTATGATGTTAAGGATTAAGCCTATTTGAAAAAGAATATGCACTTTTAGGACAACAATGTTGCGAGATATGGGGCCCTGAATGACAAAATGTGGTAAACAGTTATCAGACTGTCAAAATATACATATATATATATATATATTTTCCTTATCCACCAATCAGTTGTCTTAATGAAATAAAACATAATTAACTAAACTCTGCTGTTGATTTTTTATTAGCTCATTGTATTTCTTTAACTCCCTCATTGTTGTGGTCTTGACACAAATTTAATGATTTACCTTTTTTCCCCCATGCAACATTTTTTGTTCCCCAGCACATTTCCTATTTTCCTTATGCATATGATAATGAGCCAGTAGTAGTCTCGCATTGCCAGACCTTCCTCCACAGCGCCGCGGAAGAGGGTCTGGCTAGTCCACACAGCATTCCAGGATGGGAGAAAAACGTGCTCTGGTTTATTGGCATTTCTTTAAACCAATCACAATCGTCTTGGGCGGCGCTAAGCGCCGGACGGAGCCACAAAATAAAATTAAATTAAAATTACAACACAAAGAAGGCGGAAAGTAACGGACATCCGGCCGAAAAGAGTGACATCCGGCGGGAATAATTATAGTTATTAGTTGATACATGTAAATGTATTGAACTTTTGAATTTTGGCACTTTTTACAAAATATGGCGTCAGTTTCTCTGTGACACATCCTTGACATTTTGTAGATGAAGTGTGAGATTTAATGCCTTCTGTCTCTTATACTGTATATCATAATGTCTTGCTGGCTAAAACGCTTTAGCTACTGTTTCTAAGTTTATAAATTGATGAGTTTGAGTTTATAAATTGATGAGACAAGACGAACACAGTATGCAGGAAGTAGGTGATTAACATGCACTGGCTGGACGAAAATTAGCTTTAGCTATGTCACTTATTATTCTTTGTATATGATGTAGTCCATTATTTTTTGGCCTTTAACCTTGTACAACATTTCGTTAGTTATCGGGGCTCCATAGGGCAAATGTCACTCGGTGGAAGTGTTAAGCTGTGAAAATGAATAGCCTCCTGTGTAAAATGTGCCGTGCCACTTTGAACACCTGTGAAAGATGTTTAGGCAATTAAAACTGCTAAGCATTAGGCCTTAAGATAAAATAAAGCATATGAAGAGTTGGGTATTTCAACACTGACAGCCTCTCTATGGAAATATCATGTGTGACTTCAGGCGGGTTAACCAGAGCAGGAAGAATGTGGTCTGTGTCTCCGAGAATGATATATATGTGACACAGCCTGATTCATCTGCTACTGTGCATCCATAAGCTGTCCGGCAGATTTAGCTTCTTTTTTTTTTTTTTTTTTACTTTTGGGACAATGATTACATAGAGTGGATCTCGAGCTAAATTAGCCATGACTTGCATTAAACATTTTAATGTTTATAACATTTTTTCTTTGCCCATGTACCAGGCAGATTTAGCCCAGAGAAGACGTATGTGTTTATTTGATGTTTTGTGGACCACAAAAGTGAATAAGTGCGATAAGTATGCATCGCATAAAGAGGTGATCAAAAGTGTGTGTGTGTGCGGGCGTTACGGTACGGTGTTGGAAATGAATGAGCCGCCAACGACATGCGCTGGTTTTGTACCATTCATGAGGATACGTCATCGTGAATTACAAGCCCTTAACAGTGCCGTCATGCTGTTTAGGCCCAATCGACCATATCCAATCCTTTGGCTGGAGGTAGCACTTGTGTCATGCAGCACAACGTGATGGATTTCACAAATGTTTTTTTTTAAATCACATAATTGTACACTGAAGTGAGACAAGGAAACAGCAGTTTCGGAGTTTAGCCACATATATTATAGCCACAGACAATAATGAAAGGCTTCATTGTACAGTCACATGAAATGTATTTTAATAAAACACAATGTACACATATGCAGTCCTACGACCATACATTTGCTGGATCCTAATCATTAAACCTAGAATATGTCAAAGCATAGTTTTGTCTTTTTTGCTTCTTCTTGAAAACACTGAAATCAGTAGATGAGGTCAAATGAATGTAACACAAGACTTTGCATGACATCAGAACAAAAACCTTTTCCACGTGTTAAAGATATGCACTGTTATAAGGAACTCAAAGAATATTTTAGCATATAAGAGTAACAGTATGAGGCAAAAGTTCTCACTGAACAAAAAAAGTACAAAATAGAATTAATAAATAAATCAAATATATACCATATAAATGAAATAGCTATGTGGCGGCTATGTTTATTATTTGTTTTTAATCATTTTAATCTGTAGCTTGGTATTACAACCGTTTAATCTCTAAAACATTTAGAATGGTGAACAAGTCAATACTGAAAATACAGTAATAAGCTTTCATAATTAGATAAACTATGTACACATGAGTCTGTTGCCATGCTTGTCAAACAACTAAATTTCTTCTTTTTTATATCCACACTATACAGTTAGAGCATAAAGCGGTTTGAACGTAAACAGTTTGTGCTGAGAATAAAATACTTTGCAACTATGCATGGTAATTTCTTTAATATTACTCTCAAAAATGTACATAACATAAAGGCCACACATGGGAACGCTCCGTCTCCATTTAGAGGGGAAGGTGAGGGTAGTTTTAACATAAATATAGGAACAAAAAAACTGTCTCTTTCAGTTCAAGATGCCCTTTTCTTGTCCATCAGCATCATTTGCTTCAGTCAAATTCTCTGTTGTCGCTTCATCGTCTCTCTTGTTTTACATCCTCCCTCGTCTGACCCCCCCCACCCCACCCCACCCCACCCCCACGAGCAGTTTAGCTTGCCAACTCCCTCGCTACCTCTCCTATCCGCCTCCCTCTATCCGGCTCTCCCGCCTCCACAGTCTCTGGTTGCCCCTGCGTCTTCCATCACTCTGCACGGTTAATGGCATTGTTAATGACAGGAAATGAGTTTGGTAATGTCAACTGTAAAGGTCCACAAGACAAGGCAAGGGGTGGGGCTGAGAGTCACCTGGCTGGTTACTGCAGCTAAGGGGGGAGCAGCTGTAGGCATGAAGCATGTGTTTAGTGTGTTGATACTGATATTGTATGTTAGACATATATATTTGTAGTGACAGACTTGTGAGTTATGGTTGTGTTTCCTGGTGTGCGCGGGGGGGGGTGGGGTGGGGGGTGGGGGGTGTTTGTGATAGTTGTCGGTCAGAATATGGGTACAGCAGCGGCTAGCAGCGTTGCGTTGGTTTCTTTGTTCAATGGGAAGTCTAGTTTCTAGTTTTTAGTCCTTACTGGCTGGAGCGTGCAGAGGCCAAGTGGTCGCTGTGCTGGTTCTGGGCCCGAAACCGCAGCCTCTGCTTGTTCTTCTTCTTTGGTTCTTTGGGTCGCTGCTTCCCTGAGCCACCTGGGGGGGGGGGGGGGGGGGGGGGGACAGAGAGAGAAGTGGTTATCTCTTTGATCAGTGCTACCTGCACTTGTTAGATTCTCCAGGTAATGGCTCTCCTGTGTTTCAGACAACCTCATGTCAAAGTCTTTCTACTCAATGCAATGTGATCTGTTTCTATAGCAAATGTGACATGACTACCAAGGCTGGATTACCAGCAGAGCAAAGCAGCTCCAGACACACTTAGGGCCCCTGAAGGCCAAAGGTTTTCTGTGTGGCAATTACTTTGTGGTAACTTGATTAATTGCAAATCAGTTAGTAAATCTGTCAATAGGTGCCCACATCTTGTTGTTGCCCCAGGGCCCTGTGGTAGCTTAATCCAGCCCTGCATGTAATCCACCAAGATAGTATTTCTTAATAAATTCTCAGGTTTTTTGACAAAAAATATGTCCTTCTGTTAGCTTAGTCCTTATGGGGAGACTGACGAGAAGCTCTGACGAAAAAAGAATCTAAAACGTCAGCATGTATCAGGTATTTTGTTTGTGAAAAGATCCATGCAGTCCCAAACAGATCCATCACATAACCTCATTGACCTGGCCTCGCTTTAAAGAGATTGTTGGCAGCAGTGTGGTGCTGCACTAAGCATATTTGTTTCTAGTGCACCAAGGACAGCGCTGTAGTATTGGTGACTGCGCTCACACTTGAATACTTGAATACAGTCAGACTGAATGTTGTGTTGAATTTGTACCTGTACCTAACAACCAGTGATGGGATGACGCAACATATCGATGGGTGCAAAGTATTGCTTTTCAAGAAACAGATTAATGACCAGTAAGCTTCACTTCTATTGTCTTTACTGTAACATGGAGGTATGTAAAAGCACAGTCATGAAACAGACTGCTGTGGAATAGATTATGTGAACTCAATCTTCTTATTTTGGGCTGGAGTACTCAGGATTTTGGGCCATGGATTTGATTCCACCATCCAAGAGTTGGGAAAATGTAAAAAGATAAAGGTGATGGAATAGGAAGATAACCACTTGAAATGTGTTTTGATTTGCACTACAAGCAACTACAAAGTGTGCTTTGAGTATCATAGATCAATCATAAAGATTTCGTAAAATCCCTTACTGTGATGTCTTACAAGTTCTGCAACTTTTGCCAATTTAAAAGGCTGCACTACATAAAGACGTGAACCTTATATGAGGAAACATCACATATCAGGTCTTGGTTTGCTCCACCACTCGGGACTGAACCTCAGTTTTCACTGCCACTGCAATAGAGATGGGAGATAAGTATGGGAAGTTGCATAACTCTCTATCCAAGTTGGAAAGGTCCCCCAGCCCAAGGTTAATCCATCCCAGGTTTCACTGGGACGGGCAAAGCATGCTGGGAACTGACTTCCTGCTCTCATGGAAGCTTGTGTGGTGGAGAGTCTGCACCCACGGCTCTCGGTGACAGAGAAAACTCTGGCTACCGAACCGCAAGGCAACAATCTGGCTGCCAAGGCCACAAATAAGATAACGAGGTGTGTGTGCGAGATGTATGTGTGGGAGGGGGGAGTGAGTGTGAGGGAATTTAAGGGAAAAGAAAATCTAATGGGGGGAAAAGTGGAGTAAGGCTTGGATGATGAGACGCTATCTGAATCCTGATCTAGAACACAAAGAAACAAGCCACGCCATGGTTCGCAGAGGGGGGAAGCACAGGAAAGCGCTACAGAAAAACAAGTCTCGCCGTTTCCTTGCCTGATTCGTGGTCTTATTACTGCACTTGTTGGAGATCTTTCTCTCATGAAAAACAGGTAACGGCGTGTAAAATGTGGAATTATCTCTAATTGCCTTCTCATATGTGCTGGCATCGCGGTGGCCTTTTAAGCACCCCTGGAAAAGACCTATTTCCCATTCTCAGGGCTACACTGTGAGGTCGATTTTCAAAATATTCACTCGTTTAAGCCGACACGCATGAGAAAGCAAGATATTGCTCTGCTAACAGGGTCTCCCAATGAATAATACAGATGCATGCAAACATCAAACCATCTCAGAGCTATTTCCTGCAATTAATCTAATCTTGTTATTTTGAGTCACATTGCCAATCTGAGCCATGGCAATAAAGTTTCTCGCACACATCTCCTAGTTAAAATCACCCTTTGAAAACAACTTTCACATCTCTTCCATCAACATATCATGGCCTTCATTTGAAAAATATGACTTTGGGGGACTTTGTACACTTGCTTAGCTGATGCCACTTTGGATTTTTTTTTACATGACTTACGCTACGTTAAAGTAAATCTGGAGCTGAAAGGCATTTGGCCTATAGGTTTGTTTTCCTAATTGCTCTTTAAAGAGGTAATTTTCATTCAAAACAGTGTTGCTAGGTGCCTGATAAACACAGCTTACAGTGCAATCAACTCAAGACGAATTACATTTGACGGCAATAAAGTACATGATGCAGCATTAAACTCCCTCTGTAACGGGCAAAGCCTTCGTGGGCCATTCCTGGGACGCAGGGCTGCATTTAAACTGAAAAAGCCTGCATTTACAGCAACTGCTTGAAAAACAAAGACACATGTGGGTGTTAGGTTAAAACATACTTTTTCCTGGCTAGTTCAGGACTGGGCAGGAGATCTGTAATCCAAAGAGTTTTAACGCTCTCTGTTAACAGCGCTTACAACACACGCGCACACACACACACACACACACACACAAACAAAACTGCAGGAAAGAAAAAATCTGCAACTGCACATGCAGACTGAGTTCATGCAATGCAGATAGATTGCAGATACCCTAATTAGTCAACTTACATTGATAAGACCACTTTTGAAAGATCAAACCAACTCATATTATTTCACCCCTTACATCCTTTCAAAACTGAGCCAAAAAAAAAAAAACTCACCACAGCTAGCGTTAGCTAACTCTAAATGTACCCAGCTGTTATTGCAAATGATAAATATCCATTTTGATGAACCGATGTCTTGCTTTTCTACATATCTAAATAAGGTAGCTAAATCTTGTCAGCTGTCAAGACAGCGTACAAGTGAAATTATCACTCTGCACATGGAAGTTTTTACAGCAGGAACCAAATACACTGCCAGATGCCTGTTGCTGACGCTTTCCAGTTGTACCCTAATAAATCACCAGATTCTGGATATTGCATCTCATATGGATATATGGATATTCTTAGAAAATCCAGTGTACTGATAAGATCCACTCCATGTTATTTTTTTGTTTTGCTTATTATTTTCTTTCCCTGCAGACATCGAATACTTTCAATCAAACTCAACACAGAAGTGTTAACTTGTTTCAAGCTTCAGCTGAAACTCGCCAAACTACCTGATGAGACATCATGAACTCACCTACACACCAATCTCAGACCATATGTTATAACCCAATCTCAACGCTGACAGCTAGAGGGCAACCAATCCCCACATAAGCCCCTTCCCCCGGCATCTGATACTAGAGAGATAGTCTATCATATCTAACCAAGAACTCCCGTTTAGCCTTTCCTCAGGGCACTGCGCACTCACTGAACACTGGAGCTTTCAACATCTCATATTTACGGCCGATGTAATCACTTAAGCTGATTACCAGGGTTCACAGAGGAAACAGTTTAATTTGCCTGGAAAGAAATGATTAAGTCATCTCAATTGCTTTCAAAACCCAAGAACAAATTCGTAAATCTTAGAGCATGTAAAGATAATTTTGTCTTGGAAGGCACGGTAGGTTTCAAATCATCTACTGTCTTTGTGTTACGTCGTAACTGGCACAGTAAGGACCAACTCAAAGGAGTATGGCTTTTATCAGGAAATTAGAATCCTTTTTTTTTTATACTTTTCTTTCCGTTCCGGCTGCATTTACTATCACCGCTGCAAACCTTAATTTCACCAATGTTTAGTTTTGCTTCGTAGATTCGATCTTCCTCTGCCAGCTTGACATTTGGGTTTGAGTTTGAAAATGAAAATTCAATCAAGCAAACAAACACAAATCTCAAGAGCAAATCAAAATGTTTTGTATTTCTGAATCGGAAACAGAGCCTGTGGTAGGACGGTTGTTTACCGCTGTCAAAAATGACCTTTGTGGAAGTCTTTTATGTGTCTGCGAGTGTGTGTGTGTGTGAGTGAGTGAATGATTACATCCCCTTTATGCCTGTGCATCAGTGATTGTAAGATTCTATATCACCTATGTGAGCTTGAGAAATACTTAGTGTCATTTTCAATCGTTTCAGCTGCCAAACCAGTGAGAAAAAGAAATATTAAACTCCTGTTGCACGCACTGCGGTGGACGTTCCTCAATAACCTCTCAAAGCCAGCCGCAATCCACCGCTTTTTCGTTTTCTTCCCCGCCATTCTGCTTCTCCCTTCTCCCTTTCCCCCTCTCCGGGTCCCTGCCATTGCTATTTGAGGCTCTCAGCAATAATCGAGACGACGGCATGGTGAAGGTCCAACTAAGAGTTAAGCGCCATTAGACGTATCATATTATTAGGCTCGCGCTCCAGAATAATATCTCCTTGCGGAACGGCAATATGACTACTTGTCGAACTGATGCTCTGAAAGATAATCAGTCAAATCCATATCCAGGGGGAAGGAAGCCAAAGCCAAAGCTCCCCTCATCAGTGTCAAAGCTAATATCTTTGTTTTGGAAAAGGGGACCAAAGTCAAGAATATGCATACGTTTACATGAGAGTCAGTGTCATATTCTCTGAAATAAGGCTTTCATTCACCATGTTGTCACTCAGCATAGGTTAGAAGATTTCTCTGCAAAAGAAAAACTTTGTTGGCCCTGAGGCTACTGTGTGTGTGTGTGTGGGGAGGGGGGGGGGGCTATCTGTATGTTGTCCTACAGTATAATCCCAGAGGCCATGACCTGCTAAAAAAGAGCATTGCACCGACTGTCGGCACAGGCCAAGTGATTTCATCCACTAACGGCTCCGGCGGCAGTGCAGGAATCGAAGGCCTAACCTTATCTCCATCGCTTGCGGTTTTAGAAAAGAATCGATGGCTGACCTCGAGAAGACATTAAGACATACGGTAAATGGGATCCTATACTGCTGAAAACTCTCCCCTGCTCTCCTGTTACCTCATCCCTCCACTCGACGCAGACGGTAAATTAATAACTTTCGTAGGACAAAGAGAGGGGCGGGGTGGGGGTGTTGGGCAGAAAGAAAAAAAATCCAAAATGTTTTGGTGAAGATTCGGGTGGATTTAAGGAAGGCAAAAACGGGATTTTTGGCGGCTCGTCTTTTTCATAAACAGGCCAAAGCGGAGGCCATTATTTGTGAGGGAAGGAGAGAACTACTGGCGCCAGTGAGATTTGATTTCAGTGGCAGAAATTGGATTAGCAGCCATTAAGGGCCTCCTCACACATACATTTATAATGCTGTGAAGGGGAAAGGATCTGTAGCCAGCCAGTGCTCTCTTTACTCACACACCGACAACTCCTCTGTCTGGGAAAAGGTTACGGACGCTGACGCTGCCCTATTCTGTTGCCGAACCTTGTTTTCAGTTGATTTATAGGTGGGACACAGTGTATGACCTCAAGTGACCAATAGTTCATTAAGGCGTAGGCCAGAGGTAGGCCAAAACCTTTAATGGCGCTTTGTACTGTTGTCTGCCTGCAGGGAACTGCTCTAGAAGGGTAATTTGACATTTGGATCAGACAACATGATACAGATGAAAATAAGTGTAAAAAGGTGGGACTTTGTAACAAATACAGACAAAGTGAAAAAGCTACAATATTTGGGAGGGAAAACTACTGGGAAATACTGCGGCAGAGACCCAGACATCAGATGTAGGAAAAAAGAAATCAGCCTTTTGACAGAGAGGACAATCATTTACAAGAAGCTCATCTTGCCAACCAACTGACAAGAGACTCTCTGCACAGCGTCACTTAGCCCTAACAAGGTTACTCTGGATCACACTCTTTCATTCACTTTTTCATTCTTTCGTTCCCTTTTCCCCCGTGCTCTGCTTACTATCACCGCGCTGCGAAGCGAGAATGATGTAAAACATATGCATTCCGATTTTAAAAGCTAATGTTGGTATTAGGTCGGTCATTATTTTCTCATCTATGACCCGACGGAGGATCTGCACGGAGATTAAAAAAGCAGGTTAGCTCACCGCCCGGGCTCTTTGATGCTTCGTTTCACTGACAATAAGTTAAAGCGAAAACCCGACTCGGAGATTAACGTCTCTAAGCGGAGAAGCCCCGGCAACGCATGCATGACTGAGACGGTGATTAATACGCCCGATGGTCAGTGCAGACAGCGTGTTCTTTCCCCCTCTGGAGAAGGTCGATCACACCAGCAAGAAGCAGCCACAACCTGCCCAGTAAGGGTACAGAACAGATGATGTTACATGTGACATTAAAGTTCTTCTCCATCAGTCTACTCAGAGTTCAAAGTCACGCTCTGCTGCGTTTCACAATACAGGGACTGTTTCCTTTGCGCTGTTTGGGTTACCACCTCTGGCTCGAGCGCTCAAAAGGTACGTTATCAAGTAGAAACCTTCGATGACAGATGTTAAATTAGGCCAACTTCCAAAAAATTCAACGGTCGGAATTGGCTTTCCAGAGTTGTTTCCTCTAGTGCACCTTCCCTTAAACACTTATGCTGTGTTTCAGAAATGTTGGAAAGTTGGGAATTACTTCTTCCTACTGTACTAGGAAAAATTAAATGGTATAATCCCTTAGGTCAGATTTCCAAGTTGGAAAACTTGGGGCATGATTTCTCAGGTTTCTGAGACGCACTTTGATGCCGACATGTCAACATGGCACTGCAATCCTTAAAATACTCCTAAAGTCGATATACAGCGCTGTACTCTACAAATGCATTAAAACATCTGTGCGGCAAACTTAGTTCATTTAAGTTAATTGAAAAATGTAAGCAGTTTCTTGTAACTCATTGACAAATGACATTATTTTTACATTACTCCCATTTTTACATTACTGAGCCCAGCTCAGTGCCTTTAAACAACTCGGAAACCTTCATGCATCACATCTTCTGAGGTATATAACTGTGACTGCATGTAGCGCTCCAGAGGTCCCTTCCACACAGTGAAGCTGCGGGGCTAACACACCCTGCAACTCTAAACTAAACCACAGTGAAGAATGCAGGCAAAACCATTGTGGGCAAATGCTGCATTCACGCAACTTCGGCAGAATAGGAATTTGGAAGTGTTCATGCATTATTCCAAGAGGATCAGCCCTAGTGCCAACCTTGTAGGCTAGTCAAACCAGACAAAATAGCCTAAAGGGGTTTTTATACTCATGCGTAGAATCGACGGCGCAGCGTCCGGCTCTCGAAAAATGTAACTTAAACTAGCTTATTCTGTAGCAGTTTGTTACCAAGTCAAACCAGATTCAAACAAACGGTGTATGGCTAAATGAATAAATTAGCTGCACTGATTGTATTAGTGTTAATATTGGATTTGATTGTGATGTAACTGTCAGCATTGTTGCATTTGCAGCCTTTTTGCGAACAGCTTCTTGACATATCATCGGTGACAGAAATTCCAGATATCTCAGACTTAGAATTTCAAGTTGGAGGCTTCCCCACTAGGCCGCTCGTAATTACAGTTTAAATGATATAACGTGAAAGCATCGAAAGCTAGCGATGCATTCCTAGCAGCTAGGAAAACATAACACGTAAATAAGACAACTTTGGAATTACCTGGAGGTGAGTTACTTTTTTGGTTATTATTTGGTACAGGGATGGTTGACCGTGTTAAGCACTGTGATCAATGTTGAGCATTTCACTTTTATAACAGCTTAAAAAGCTGTAAAGTGCATTGACTTTTGCTGGACATTTCTCGTATACTGTCACCAGTTTCACTACTGCAATACATGACTAGTGCAGCAGGAACATTCTTGACTGGAAAAAGTAAAAAAGTTGTTTACATGGAAAAAATACACCGTGGCGTTTGAGCCTACACTTAAAAATGGGCTATCTATCGTTGTTGTACCCTTTTTGCCCAAATTAATTTCAAGTAACAGCTTCATATACACCATAAAAACAGAAAGTGTTTCATATAAACTCCACATCAAAATATAAACATGTCTCTCCTAAACTGCAACAAAAGCTAGATTTCCTGTGGTAAAGCGGTTCAGCCATTATTCCTAAATGTCTGGTGGGGGTACCAGACACAGAGAAGAAGAAATTAGTTCTGAGTAGTTAAATCACATGACGTTATATGGTTTCTGGGCTATGACATCCTGCCAACTGTTAGGGTTTTCCCACTTCCGCTCGAAGCTGCCAAAATATAACGACTTGTCGTGCAGCTTAAAAGCAAAAATGTGTACGCACGCTGTCGCCCCCTGCAGCAAGGAGACGTCATTTAAATAGAAGCCTGCTGTTCATGTGACTCAGCCACTACAAAACTACAAAAAATGTGCCAGCCATTGAGGTTTGATACTCTCTCTTCATTATTCAGTTTTTTAAACGAGGGCATATAACTGATCATTATCGACTTTTTCCCCCACTAAATGGAACCTTGCTGTATTGCGGCGGCTTTGCACAGCCAATGGTGTCATGAGGCTAACGTCAGCAGCCAGGCAGCGAAGAGGCATCAGGACCGGCCCGCTGAGTCTGATGCGCCTCGAAACCGCAGCACTCAGAGTGAAGTGAGCAGGCCCCCTCTGCGGTCTGCTATCTCCCGACTGACTCATCGACACATCTGGGCCTAAGTATATGGGGCTCTCCTGCCCTCGGGCACTTGGGTAAATGAGAGATAATTAGCTTTAGTTGACTTTAATGAATGGCTTAATGTTGTGTTTCATTTCTGATGAGAAAAATATAAAGCTCAGCACTTATCAAAGGGAGGCCCTGCACTGATGTTCCTGTAGGCTTGCCGCTGGTGTGGGTCTGTTTGTTTTTTGTATTTGTTGTGCGCATGGGGGCGAGGCGGGCTGAGCTGAAGATAGCTGCAGCATTTGAGGGAGTGGTTTCAAAATGTGACCGCAGATCCAAAGATCAGGAAACCTGCTTAGGATACACAGTAGCAAATCCATCATTCTAGCAGCGAAGTTACTACAGATGTGGACTCTGTTTGTGTTCACTCAAAGCTACAAAAGGGCCATAACACTCCACTTTGATTTCCATGTCTTCTGCTGTGAATAAAGATGAAACCTCTAAAGGCTTTGATCCGTTTTATAATTCCCACATGCTTTGATACTAATCTCAGTTTCCGAAAAGTGTATTGCATTGAGCTGATGAAATCAATCATAAAACAGACACAGAATCCCCACGTGGATTTATTTGTTCTATTTAATCTTTGATAACCAGCTGCTCTCAAGCTACTCTGATATAACTGTCGTCTGCATTTCTGTGTCTTTACACTGATGCACTATCACTTGCCTCTGCAGCTCAATACTGTTCATTATCTTTGCAGAGCCATTAAGAAGTAAAAGCTAATAAAAGTTGTACTTGGCAGATCAATTTAGTGTACTTTTACACACTACCTTTTCATTTATTTATTCTCACAACAAAGCAGGCTTGGCATCCTCGGACTAATCAAATGAAACACAATAACTCCAGAGGACCTCCGAGGAAAAGCACATCCTGCAACGGAGGAGACCACTTCGCACCGCTTGTAAACACATATTTGGAACACTTATTATTTATCCGAGGAGGTGAATCTGCATTTACAGGATCTGTTGAGTATAATGTAAGTCTCGGCCTCGGGTAACGGAGAGGGGGGGGGGGGGGGGGGCATCAACCCCCAATGGAGGGCCCTGGCTTAGGGATTTACCTGGCTCTGCCCCCTCCCATGAACCTCTAGGTCTTCACCAACAATCCCTCTGCATTATAGAACCCCAACTCACTTTATGGAGAGGAAAATAAAAGTGGTTGTTAACACAGCCATGAGGAGGCACGCAATAAGGTGTGCTAAGAGTAAAGGGCTTTCTGCAGGCCCGTGGGGCTATAAGGTGGAGGAGGGAAGGATGAATGAGGGTTTCAACAAACAATCTGTTGACTACTGGCAAGTAGTGCATGCTTAAAGTCCACGCTAGGGTGGACTTTGGTATGTCAGTGCACACTCACAGTTTGCCCTACCGCCCTGAGCAGGGATGGTCCAATTATATCTTAGGAATCATATGCTGCTTCTCAGGTCTCCTATTTAATAGATCCTCTTTCCTACCTTGAACCGGAAGTTGTTCCGAGGAGCGGGGAGGGATCCCCGAGAAGCTATGAGGGAGGATACACGAGAGCAGCCTTCCCGGAAGCCGTGCAGCTAAAAAGCCCTTGCTAACTCCGCCCATACAGCTTCAGAGGAAAGGACGTCCCAGCTCTCTGAAAACACATTCCCTCGTTTCCTCTCACCTCGCATGATTTCCTCGCAGAAGAAGGGAAGCAAGTGAAGGAAACAGGGATGCAAAAAGAAAGAAAATGGAATGTACCAAAAATGGCATGCCTATCAAGCTTTCTCCGTATGGAAAAACGTTTGTATTTCATTAAGCAGTCTGTGTCCCTGCAAAATAGATAGTGGAGATAGCGCAAAGGGAGGAGAATGCCGGCTATTATCCCAATTATTTCCATAAATCAATGCCATTAGTCCCCCTATACATCTGTCTGTGAGTTTTACAAATATTTAAACAGTGCCAAGGCAATTTCGTCTGACTTCATCTGAAGTAAATAGTTTAGTAACATGTTTTCAACTTAGCCTTTTTTCATTTGCTTAAAAAAACGATTTTGGACATACAAGTTTTCACCCCCACAGCAATGATATGAGCCCTGTGCCGTGTGAGAGCAGAAAGCTTGACGTAGCAACAATAACTAAGCGGGGCAGGGTGTTATGGGTATATTGAGAGAAAACAAGGCGTGATCGCCCTCTCCACCTCGCATGCGTGCAACAATGTGTGTTCATGCATGTGTGCACACACTCTCCGTTCTCTATTTCCACCTGGTCTGCATCCTCCTGATCTCCGTGGGTCTGTAAGGAAACAGAGGAGGATATAGGAGGAAATTGTCCAGCATGATTCCCTCTTTATATCTCATTTCTGCACAAGTCCCTTTATCCATTCTACTCTCTACTAGGAAACCCCAGGAGGAAATCCCTCACATGTTTGGCACAACTGTCCCGAAACAGGACCAGACCTTAACAGGCGGGGAGCCAAGCTAAGTCAGACGGGCTTAGAAACTAAAACAGAGACAGGGGCCATCAGGATCATGCCGCAATCCCTGTGCAATGTCCAGTGATGAGGGAATCAAGTCTGGCTGGCCGTGTTTTGTTTTCTTTGATTGTTCAACTAACTCTCGGAAGGCGCTGTTGTTCAGTCTCCTCTGATGATCCAACAGACTGCACATATTTTTTGATAAAAATAGTTCATTAGATCACGGCGGAAGAAAGAGGGAAGGGTGTGTTTGATGTGCTCGCAGAGCTCCTGTTGCATTGGGAGAGAGGTAAAGCCAATCCAGGAAGGGCTTGATCCTCTCTAAGGCCTGTGCTGCATCAAACACTTGTCAAACACCAGGCAGACGGACAGCTGAGTGGCTCTGACAGATCTGATCACAGACATGGGCAATAAGAGTCACCGCCGCTCAACTCCCTCTATCCAGGCAGCACTCTCCCACTCTTGTCAATAATCCCCATTCGACTCGCTAAAACACAAACAGAGGGCTTTGAGGCATATGGCAGACATTTTCCTGTTGTTTTTAGCTGTGTATGATTACAGTGCAATTTCAACGGTCATTTCAGGGTCTCACCTCGCCGAGGAGAGGTTTGTGTACTCCAGAAAGCAGCAGCATCTGTCAGAGATGCAGCAGGGGAGGGAGAAAGGAATCAAATCAAAGGGATGCTTAAGCTCCCACTAATCCGAAAGAAATGTCTCAAGGCCTGTTGGGATCATGGTCCTGAACCTTGCCACCCAGCGGGAAGGAGCATTTATGTTTAAAGGGATTTGATATGGTACCTGGGAATGGGTTGAGTTTCATGACAAATGCCACTCAATCATGCCTGGAGATTTTCCTCGGAGAGCCATCATGTTAAATTCACTGAAAAGGCAATATCATAGGTATTCCTCGCATAGCAGGTCACTCAAAATACAGACATGGGAAAAGTACTCGCCAAAAGTGAGTATCCCAAATTAGGGAGGTTTGTACTGTATTCTATCCTAGAAAATGTTACGAATCAGACGCATAGTTATTTTATATTTTATAATGTTGTGCAAAAACTGCATTCTTATCATGGACTCTATTATAGGGAACATATCTTTGTGTTAACGTATCATATATACATTTCCAAAATTACATATTTCGCTTTTTGACATTTTAAAATGTAATTTAAATATTTAAAACACATTTGGCTGGAACCACCAAAACTGAACAAATACTAAATAGTTTGTGAAATCATCCTTGCATATACTGTAAATTACAGTTATATCACGTTCCTAGCAGCATATTTTAGAGAACAAATTCCCCTTGTCTTTGACTTACATGATGCCTGGGACTATGAGCACAGAGCATCTTTAAACGTATTGTTTTGATCTGTAATGTTACCCCTATTTTCCACTGGGCGTGGAAACTTTATTATATACTTTTAATGTAAAACGAAACATTATTTTGCTCATACGTTCTGTCTGAAAATAGGCACTGTTTCTGAATACAGGCTGTAGATTGTACGTTTACTTTCACAGTATTTATATAGCACCTTGACCTGCTTTACAATAAAAAAAAAATGGAAATCTCACTTTTTACAATATGGGACCTTTAATGCAGATTAGTTAGATGTGTGTATAAATACCCTGCTCTGAGCAGGCTGCTCCAGACCAGTGACTTTTCTTTCAACTCACAGATAAGCAGTTTATCACGGCAGACGGGCATGTGCCTCTAACTTGTGCTAGTATTTTCTCCGTTAAGCTGAAATTGCTAACCTGTGACATCACCTTAGTGTTCATCTTTTATTTATTTTTTTAATGGAGGTGTAGGGCTCTACAACCTTGGTAAATTGGCCTTGGCCTCTACTTACCACTATAATGGCACTGTGATTAGTCTGCAATCCCCCCTGTATTTGTCACTGTTAATACATACACACACACAGAGAAAAACACCCAGACACACAGAGAGCACACAGCCAAAGGTCTGGCAGGTCTGTACTTGCTGCGTTGTTGTGTCTGCACGTCTGTGCTCTGGGTCCACGCTCATGGACAAGAGTGGGTCAGAAGCCACAGGCTCTCTCTGAATCACCAGCTGTAATTAAAAGCTGTGATGTCTCTATAAAGATGCCCACCAGAGATGGAGAAAGAGAGGGAATGAGGGTGGAAAGAGTAGGAGTAGTAGTGGCTGAGCCAGTGCAACTGTGCACCAGATGTTTTCTGGCTCCCCCGTTCGGCTTCCTTCTTTTCTCCTCCAGCCAGACCACTGGAGAGGGAGGACTCAAGTGCACGCAGCGCTGCCTCGCAACATTGTGCGCCACGCGAACACATCCTCCTCTGGGGCATGCACATTGTTCCTCAGACGGCTCCGCGTTGTGATATGTGATACATGAGCGAGAGGGTGTCATTCGAGTGCGAGACAGGAAAAGAGAATGGAAACAGGGACGAGAAAGAGACTGAAAAAGAACTGACTTGTTCTGCCTGTGAGGTCTGTTTCTTTATTGTTTGGCGGTGTCTATTACACGTGTCTTGCACTCACGGCTGCGTGTGTTTGTAAGTGCATGTGTGTGCGTGTGTATGCGTCCTCATCTGCCTGGTGTGGTGGAGATGAAAGTGTTTGCGGCCCACAGGAGAGCTGGCAGCAGCGTCGGACTGGAGGTCTGGCAGACAGAAAGAGGAGGTGCAGGGATGCAGCACCATCAGACAGATCCCACGCTATGACGTCTATATGAGGTGAGAAACCTCGACACGGGCTTACTCCAGCACAGGGTCGGACCGATACAGGCACTTGATGTTTTTTGACTGGACTGAAACAGAAAACACTGCATTTCACCATTCCAAACACTTCCAATAAAGTACAGCGTTCCAGTTTTCCAGTTTCCTATGAATATTACGCCTATCATGTTGGAAGAGCCTCTGAAACTACATTTGGATCATCACAGCACACTCCAAATCCGTACTAATGAAATGTTTTAAAGCAGGGTAAGCAGGTTCCATTATAGCTTTTACAGATTGCCACCCCTGAAGCTGCTCTGTAAAATCCTTTAACACCTCACTGTATCAATTTCTCTGGCCCGCCTTCTGATATAAAATGAGGAAAATAATCACAGACTGTGGTCAGGAGCAAACCTCCATCATATCACAAGTGGACCGTTCTGGCTGGTAGTCACCAGATATTTCATAAAAACAGAGGTCCATGTATGAATCCAAGCCTACTTCAAAGATCTCATCACAAGCTGTTGCCATCCATCCCTGTAAAGACACAGACCGTGCCTCGTCTGCTGTAAAAAAAATAAAAAAAATCACAGGGTGTAACAGCACGAACTGCCCATCAAGGGAACGTTCAGTTAAGGCGCGCTTTATGGTCCCGACCGTGTCATGAGCAATATCAGCCCATATACTGCTCAGCGGGGGGAAATAGCTCCCGTTTGTGGGGCATGAGAACATGAAAACATTCCACTTCTGTACAGTATTTTCCCCTTCTCCTCCTCCTCCTCCTTCTTCTTACCCACCTCCAGTTTGCTGCCACTTTGTTTGTTTGTGTACGTCTGTTTTTGATGGGGGTGTTGATGTCGGCCCATATGCCTCATTTCCTCTGCCAGAAGAACGACAACGGAAGCCTCGCAAACCAACGCAGCGTTCCTCCTCTTTGACAAAGTCACGCCGAAACAATATGTGCAAGCAGGATGTCAAGCTTAGAAATAATCCATTCGGGTCATGATTTCATAAAACTATGCAGCTTGTAGTCACTGCTGAGAATGAACATCAACTTTTGTCCATGTTTTGGCTGCCGAATAGACATCGACTTGACATCAAAGAGTATTCTTGAAAGATATCTACATCCGCTAGCTTGGATTTATTGGAATAGCGTTGCTACCGATGCACACTTCACAATAAAGCGAGTTAAACAAATAAGTATGCTGTATCTAATGTGTGTACATGAGTCTACAAAAGGCAGTTCAGCAAAACCACAACTCAACTGGGCCAAAGAGTGTGAAAAAAAACCCTTCACTAACACCCCTCCTCTTTCTTCCTGCTTGGAAAAGACCAGATGACAATAATGTGGAGTATGGAGCCCCAGTGAGCGCTGCTGACCCCTCCTCTTCCACCTCCCTCCTTCCATCCCTCGGTCTTTGAAAGGCCTCCACATGTTTATGGCTCATGCCTGTGGTATGACGATGGATTCTCCATATAAAAGCCAGCAGGATCATGGGGTGTTTCAAATATTGCTCTCTGAAGACAGTTGCTGACAAAATGACAGCAGCCATATTTATTTTGGTCAGAGCACGGGCACTTAGTGGGAAGTTAATCAGAGCCCCCCCTCCTCCTCCTCCTCTTTCTCCCCCACTCCCCACCCCATAATAAGGAATGTACCCAGGGCAAAGAAGTCTCAGAGACTGCTGGTAATGACTTTCTCCGACGATTTAACGCCGCTAAACTGCACGAGCGGCAAAAAAGTTAACCCAAAAGTTTGGTTTGAGAACATCAGCATAAAGCAAGTGTTGATTGCCTGTCCAGACATGAGCCTAGATAATCAATTTTCATCTGGTTAGGAGGAGATATGAAATATAAGCGTGGAGACTGGGGTGGGGGGGGGGGGATAATATATGGCAGAGATTTGCAAATATGTTGTAGCTCAAACAGAAGTTGTGTTAATTTGTGACTGTGACCGCAGCGTTGACCATAACTGCCATTGGCATTGGGATGCTGGAGACCTGGCCAAGTCAATGACAGGTTGATGTGTCATTTCTCTTCACCCATACTATTCACTACAGCACAGGGCAAAGCTTCCAAACAAATCTCTGTCATCTCAGCTTTACAGTTTCACAGTCGTGTGTACAGCATGAGGAAATCATCATTATGTTTCTGTTTGAGTATTTGTTTTTTTTTCATCTTCACAACCATATTTCTGCAGCATTTACTTGATTAATGAACGACGCAAGCTGGTGCTGGGGGGGGGGGGGGGGTGGGCGGGCGGGGGTTGTCACAGTCAGACGCCAATCCAAGCCCTGTGTCCGGAGCCAGGCCATCCATGCTGTCCAAAGGAGGCAGGGTCCTTCTGAGGCCTTCTCACCAGCTACTGTGTCAGCCCCTATGGAGCTGCCTTATTAAATGAAGATTAAGCTGTGGCTCCCCCATTCACAACAGGCTGCGGTGTGAGGCACACATAATCACTATGACAGGTCGGCTGCCAATTAGTGCTCTCCTTCTGTCCTGGGAAAATGCTCCTCGCTCCGCTCCCGCTGGCGGGACGAACTGATCCGGATTGTTCATGATATTACCCGGGCCAGAGATCGCCGTTAATCACCGCCCGTCATTCCACTGTGGCAGAAATGAGAGTGGGACTTGTCATCTGTGCACCAGCTCTCCCTTCCAACTGTCCTGACTTCCCGGAGAGCACACCAGGGGAACATTAATTGGAATAATGAGATAAGTACATGAAGGAGCAGAAGTGCAAACCTCTGTTCTCAAGTGCTTTGGGTCGACTTCAGAGTGGTGGATCGAGCAGGCCTCGATTTGTTGTTTGGCTTGGACAAACTGCACTGTGAGCGCTGAGGCTGGGAAGAACACGCTCCATTAATTAGCTTTAAGTTGAAAGCGTGCATCTGTTTCAGAGAAAAGCTGGCCCGATGGTAAAAGGCTACATCTGACAAAAACACATCCAGAAATGTGTTTGGATGTCGGGGTTTCCAAGCCAAACACAGGCCAGAGTCAGATGTGATCACACTGACTGCGTAACTAGAACGCTCAGAAGTGAATGGCATCTTTCGCCAGAGCTTAAACCTCTTGGCTCAGCGAGTATAAACACCCAAAATTGTGTGTCACACGCTCGTACGCATGCACGCGGATTAACTGCCTGCTCGTACGCAAAGACTGCCAGAAACCGGAATTGTTTGGTGTCTCGAGCAGTGTGCGCTACAGACAAGGCGGTTGAGCTTCCTCCAGAGCGGATTTGAGGCAATCACCATTGCTCTGTGCATCGTTTTACAGGAGCAGAGACTTTGGAGCAGATGGTTCGCAGACGGTGAGGACCAGGAGGTCCACAGCACTGTGGATTCACCGCAGAACCACACTGGCTTCAGACAGAACCTGGCTTAAATCCCACCAGTCAACCAAATCCTGCTGGTCTGGTCGATCCGGGGCGGATCTGGGTTCACTTTGGTCCCCTGCACCAGTAGGTGCTTATGGGGGAAATTAAACAACTGCCCGCCTCTCTGTCATGTCCATGGACTTAAATACAGACAAAGACCTTGCGGGGCCTTCAGATGTCACACTGCGGAGGAGTGATGACGTGGCAAACTGAGTCTAGGTGGGTTTATCCTGTGTACCAAAACTTGTTTATCCAGGGTTTCAAATTGATGGCAGAGGGAATAGACGGGGCATCGTGGCTACAAGAGGTAGTTATCACAGTTACAGCACAAACTGCACACAGAAGTTATGACAGACAGTATTAGTGGTGGCTGGATCCGAGCACTCTGAGATGACTGATGGGATGGAGGGCTTGGCCTCGATTGAGCCCTACAGCAAAAATGGTTTCTCTGGTTACACACGGGGGACATCAATACCCCCACAAAGGTCTGTAACTCTCCAAGCACAGGTACATAATCCAATGGCCAAATATAATCATTATGTGCTCCTTCTTTCTGCTTTTCCTTTCATTTTCCTTTCCACGGGGTCAGCAGGGTGACTGTGATTCTTCATGGGCTCGTAGAAGCATTTAGAGTGTAAATTTAACTGCATTGTTCTGGAAAAAGCCAGATCTTAAATACGTTTCTGTTTTCAGTTCCAACATTTGCTAAGCTATAACCTTTTACTGTTCCATAACTTCATATCGTAAAACTCCGGTTCTTGTTTGGGTTAACTTAGGGCTTGGCCGCCTCCTGCACTACAAATGCCCCTCCGATTAAATCTACTTTTACCTACAAATCAAGCAAGCAGAGCTGCACAAACGGCTGTATGGTAGCAGGCAGGAGTGACATGCTGTCTGAGAATCTGAAAGCCGATTTGTAAAATTAGCCCAAGTTGCAATGGTGCGTTTGTGTTGGACTTTAGTCCCTCTTAAATCCCAAATCAGGGATTACATTAAGAGTGGGAGTTTGGAGAGCTTTCACATTTTAAGTTGTTTACACAAGATATAATGTCACTTACATGGCAGAAGCAGCTGTTGTTCAAAGATTATAGTAGAGTGGGTGGGCAAGAGAGGGGGAAAAAAGGAAAATACCCAGATGGATTGATTGGCAATGCAGGGCAGCAGAAAAAAACATAAAAAATAAAAACAACGAAGCAGAGAAAGAGCGATCTAACCTGTCACACATGTCTGTTTGTAAACCAGTGAATCTGGTGACAGGGGTTGCTGGGAAATATCTGTAGGGAATTCCATAATGGCATCAATGTGCAACAGCCGGGTGCTGCAGCGCTATCACTCTGCTCACCTTCCCTCTCCTCTCCTCCCATCAGCTCACAAGACAGAGAGGGGGGGAACCCAGTCTGTCAATGGTAATAGCGCCGGAGCAGCTATTAATAGAGTTTCTTTATTGTTTATAGTCTGTTCAGAGCACTACTCCAGGGATACAACGGATAGAAGAGTGTTTTACCGTCTCAAGGGTGCTATGCAAACGCCTGGCTCACATGCTAGCCATTACACAAGACTTCCTTATTCTCTATAGCACTGGTTCTCAAACGGTGGTACAAGTACCACTGGTGGTACGCGGATGGAGAAAATTAAATTAATTTAAAAACAATACTATAGAAATACTACAACATTTCCAATAATAATACTTACAATATGATCCGTTAAATGTCATTTAAAATAAGTGTTTGTTTAAGTGTAATATTTTTGCTTTCGATATCAGCTTGCTACAT
Organism: Gymnocephalus cernua; assembly: GCA_023631565.1. Classification (NCBI taxonomy): domain Eukaryota; kingdom Metazoa; phylum Chordata; class Actinopteri; order Perciformes; family Percidae; genus Gymnocephalus; species Gymnocephalus cernua. The sequence continues at coordinate 18,479,801 of CM042429.1, read as the reverse complement.
AGTTACATTCATGGACGGAGTCTGCATAAATCCATAATTAGCTACGCTGTGATGGCAAGAGATTAAGCAGAGAATATAAGTAAGTAAAATAAGTGGTTATAATACTACAATTGTGGCTCCAAGCAGGAAGAAAAGTGTGGATGAGGAGGACAGTATTTCGAACAGCCCTGTTGAAACTATAGTGGACGAGCACAAGTGCTAGTCGCTACCTAAGCAGCGGCGGTGAAGTCTCCACAGCGCCTGCTAGCAGCAAAACAGTAAGGAGATAAGACCCGAGTCACCTCAAATTTGGAGTGGGATGGAGGAAGTAAAGTACAGCGTGGCTGTCGACAATAAATATTGTTTTAGGAATAAACCTGCCTCCTGCGTGAACTGTCCATAGCTTGGTCTAAATCCACAACATTCCACTTCTGGGATTGCTCCGGACATTCCGCGGTATGTCACTCGGCCGGATGTCCATTAACTTCCGCTTTCTTTGTGTTGGCATTTTAAACTCTGGTGGATTTATGAGGACTATGGTTAACTGCTCCTCAGATCTCTGCAGGGTAAATCCAGACAGCTAGCTAGACTATCTGTCCAATCGGAGTTTTCTGTTGCACGACTAAAACAACCTTTGAACGTACACGTTCCACCAAAACAAGTTCCTTCCCGAGACTATTTTGCAGCGCCACCGTGGCTCTGTCTGGCACATAGTGCCAACCAAGACAATTGGGATTGGTTTAAAGAAATGCCAAAAACCCAGAGCACGTTTTTCTCCAATCCCAGAATGCTGTGTGGACTAGCCAGACCGTCCTCCACAGCGCTGTGGAGGACGGTCTGGCAATGCGAGACTATCCGTAGCTGAATAGGGTAGGGTATGCTACTCTATCTTAACGTTGGCCATAATGGTGGTACTTAGAAAGCCTAATATTTTCTGAAGTGTCACGTGATGTAAAACGTTTGAGAAACACTGCCTTACAGAGATTGTCGAGCATATTTTCCATTGATGTATTATATAAAAGCTATGCACCAATTTTAAACAGCTGGTAGAATTTGACAACGATTTTCATCAACAATGCACGGACGGTTTTCTAATCACTTGATGTTTTCAAAAGTAATGTGATGAATAGCAATTGGAATACTTTTTCCAAATAAATAATGCTGCGGTTGTTTAATCTCACTGCCAAAAGCACACACAAAAATATGATACTCCGTTCAACGCAACTGGTGGAAACGTACCAAATTCTCATTTTATTTTTTGCCAAACTTCAAATGTTTGCTGAAAATTCGCTTGACAGTTGCATGGAAATAGCGCTTGTGACATTGGACCACGACATATTTTGTCTGTCCATGTGCTCCACACAATCTTTTCCTACAATTTTGGGGACAGAATGTGTTATCAGGAAAATGCTGTTCTGGCAAACACCGGCTGAGCTCAGCAAATGAATCCCAGCAGTGCGAATGATATATTGTTTACACTGATCAGCAACTGGTACGGAACACATCAGACACGGTTTACACAACTCGTCATGTTTGCTGTGAATGCCTCGCCTCTTGACATTATCTGGGCTTTACGTTCTCTGCTTGTGTGTTTTACAGAGGGATTAGATCTTTGCAGAGGGAAAAGAAGAAGATCCTTTGCATCGTCCTTGTGCGTCTCGGTTAAGCTGAAAGACAGGGATTGGTCAGTGACGCGCAGTGTAATTTCAATACGTGGATATGTAGAAATGCAAGCCTGGGGGATCAGATAAGCATTGCCATAAATAGTGTGTATACCTACTGCTGTGTTCTCCTATTTCCTGTCTTCATTTAATCCGCAGCATCTTTACAGTCTGCAGTTATATAATCCTGTGCTTATCCTAAACATTGGTGTCTGGTGTGCAGCGAGAAGAGCTGATAAAAATGTTCATTTTTAGACTTTAGACTTTAGTCTTAAAGGTATAGTGGAGGATTTTTTTTTTCCGGGTGGATCATCAAGACTATTGGTCCTCCTAGTTGTCAATCATTCTGCTGATATGTTTACGTAAGGCCGTCGTACGTGCTCGTCCCTTGGTAGTTTTCGCTTTCTGCGGCCTCTAACCCGACCGCCTTCTCCCCGCTCTCGGCTATTGCTGGCTCTTGCGCCCCCGCCCCGACCTCGTCTCCCTCGGACTCGTCTCCCTCGGCCTCTAGGCGCACCCCCCCCTCCTGGATCTTGGTCGGAATGAACAGGACACGGCTCGTAGTCAATATAAGATCCCACAAGACTCTCTTCTTGAAAGCTCTAAACGCACCAGCAATAAAAAACAACTTAGATGCTAGACGATAGCTTGTTTGTTGGCTTGTAGCGTGCTAAAGTTAGCTATAGAGATGCTTGTCGTAAATAGATTTTCACTTACCGGTGGCGAGTCTGACATAGTGGAAAAAGTGCAAATCTTCTTTTGGAAAGTAGGCTTGTATGAGCCAAGCCGACAGCAACATGTAAACGGAGCGTGCACGAGGAGAACTAGGCTCGTGCATTCTCTCTCGTGCACACGGTTCCCTCTCGGGAGCAGGTAGTGTGTTGTTCATGTGCACTTTTTCAAAAAGTGGAGAGGGCGGTTCGTTTCTAAAATTCGGGAAAATCCTCCACTATACCTTTAAATTCCAAGTGATCATTATAAGCACTTCTTATATTTATATTTCCTTCTGAATATAAAACACATACGTTGAGGTTACAGTTTTCTACATTCTATTGAAAAGATTCAATTTAGCACACTGCATTGCAAATCCTGTTATTTTAAGTACTAGGGACCCACAGTATGGCTTGCAAAGTCTGTGAAATTTGGATTAATTTAAAAGGTCACATAGCAACATATTTCATTATGAACTCAGCCATGTTGCAGCCCTTTCTTGAACCTTCACTTCCCGATCACCTGCATTTCAGAGGGTGGCCTGTCCTCCCATTGGACTATGCTTTATTATCACTCACGGGAAGTGATTATTTTACAATGTCAGTCGGTTGAGCTCCCATGTGACGGCACTGGATCTCTTCCCGTTCGACTTTCGGCAGCTTACATTTTTACATTGTGTTTATTTGAACTGAAGAGTGTTGCATTTCACTGGCTTTTGCCAAGTGGGGATTTTTCACTAGCGGTCGAGCTGCGGGGAATTAACAACACATGCCTAAGTCTGAAATTTACCTTTATTAAACTGCCCACCACAGCTCTTCACGAGCCCGGAGAGTCCTACGATGTGCACAGGGTGACACGTTTACACACAGCTTTTAACCAAACAGCTGAGGCCACTGATCTTCCAAAGAGACGTAAATCAGCCATTGGATAAGGAACTGCACTGAGTGGTTTGCAATGAACAGCAGCTTCAAGTAAGATGGACATGGGGAGTCTGCTGTCAGTTTATAAAGGACTGAAGAAGAATGGTTCTGCTATGCACTCAATTTAGACTTCACAACAACTTCCCATCAGTGACTTCATGCTTGGGATAATTAACGGCAGTAACCATGCGCAACAATGCTACATTTTAATTAAAGAAGGTCATAAAGTTTCTTGGAAAAGGTCAAACAGGCATGGCGAAGTCATGAAGAGGCGCGTAGGGGTTGGGGAGAAATTCCCTGACAAACAGGACTTAGGAACTAAACGTGCCATGGAATCACAGTTTCCTACCCAGAGAGCAGCGACTGCCTTGATAGTGCTGAAATGAGAAACTATCAGGGTTTATTTCAGGTTTATTTACTCTTTCACCACTTCACTAAATGATCCTCCCATCCAACACTCCAGGCCAAAAATGGAGAAAACTCTGCGAGGTTAGAATATTTTCCTCTTTCTGTTAAACAATGTTTTTCTTTTTTTGACAGCCTGAATGATATCTGCCACTGTAATTGCTTCCTTATTTGGTGAATTAAATATTTACACTTGGCCTATCCTAATCCAAAGTTTATGAGAGACCCAAAAGTGCTTTAAGGGGAAAGACATTTATTTTAAAAGCACTGCTAACTGAGGCCATCACCCGAAATGGTGTGTTTGGACCGTCTGAGAGAAATGGTTTACTTTTTGAAAAAAAAATATTTCCCTTAGCTGTATTCACACAGAGAGAAATTCCAGAATTGACTTCTCATTTAATGGCCTGACATACACGCTGTGTGCACCGCAAATATCTCTCAGGCTGACGGGAGGAAACAGAGACGGCCATTGAGGAAACCTGCAGTCCGTACTTTGAAGAATTCCACTGAGGAGAGGAAGGGAGATGGAAGAGACGGGGGGAAAAATATACCTCAGAAAAAGAGCTGGCTCGAACAAGGCCGCCATGGAAAAATACGGATATTTCATGCATAGGAACGCCACTGTGCACCTCAAAAAACACAGACGGTAAAAAAAAAACAAGGCTGAGTGGAAGTTACATGAAGGTTACATGAAACAGGTGGAACTCTGAGATGGGTTGAAATAGTTCTCCAATGGAATAAGTGGGCTGTTTTCTTTAATATCCACCAGAGTAGTGTAAACTTTAAAGTGAACATGGATGGAGTTTGGACCGGCTGACAGAATACCTCTCTCACACACATTAACATATGGCTGTATAACATCCTCACCTCTCCTGCAGTGCCTCATGGCCATTTTGCACATCCTGGACTCAGCGATGGTGGGACAGGGTATTGTGTCCTTGGGTGGTTTCTTTACAATGTGTCGCGTCCGGGTCTCCAGACCCCACTTATAGCCGCAGGTTTTGTTTCTCCTGGTGCAGGCTCCCCATTCGCTCCACTGGCCCACCTCACAGCCCTCTGTAGAGACACACAGAAACAGTTATGTGCAGTGAAACCACAGCAGAGTGCAATTTAGAGGCAACTCAAAAGACCCCAGGTCAAGCTTTAAAACAGGGTGAAGGAGCTTTACTGCGATGCTATAACCTCTTTGTCTGTGGCCCCAGTTCAACTGGGAAACACCTACTAAACCAAGCTGCAGTCGTTATGCACATTACAAAAGAGAGCAATCAGAATCATCAATAATGTTGGATTATCTGGAACAGACGAATCCATTATTCTTAAAGTCACATATACTGAAGTTCATTGAGCAGGTCCAATTTAAGATGGCACAAATCATATTCAAAGCAGGAAATAATCTACTTCTGGGAAATTAACAAAAAAAAATGTTTATGGAAAAGCAGGGCGGGTATGATCTGAGAAAAGAGCTTAACTTTAAAAGCGTCACTATCTGTCGGGTGAGTTTGTGGAATGGTTTGGAGCGGGTGCTAAAGCATCGCACAAAAATTAAAAAGTTGTATAAAACACTTTATTAAAAGGATATGAGGATGAAGATGATTGTGGGTGTGGGTTATTGTACTGACTGTACTGGGACAGGTGATTATAGAGGGATGGGTTGTGGTGTTTAAAATGACTGTATATTTGTCATCTTGCAATGAATATATAATGATATATGTAATAAATAATGTGTACAGGAATGAGAGTTGAACAAAGGGTGGGAAAAATAACAAGCTTCTGCTTCGTCCTGCTCCTTTTTGGAAATGTTGCATATATTGTTTATAACACTTTTTCAACACGCTTAGTGTATTTTTTATATTTTATTATTTTTTGTTCCGAAAAAAAGATGTAATAAATAAAGAAACCTGCTTGTTTTTCAGTCCAAAATTAGCAAGCCGAGTGAGAAGTTATAAATACCGTTTACAGGTAAAGAAAGGTGTAAAAGACAATGTTGTTTACCCTCTTGATCTTGATTTTATTTCATTTTTTTTTGGACATATTTGTGTTGTTTCACGTACCTCCGCACTCCATGGTTTCCTCCAGCGGGGCGAAGCCCTCGGGGCACTTATCAAAGCAGCGCCCTTTGTGTAGGTAAAAGCCAGACTTGCACTTGGTGCAGAAGTCTTTGCTGAAGCAGGACTCACAGTTCTCTATCCTGCACCCTGGAGGAAGAAGGAGAGGAAGAAGAGAATCATCAGAGTCTGAGCAACTCTCTCATCTGGAGTTGATAGAAAGCTAAGGGGTTTGGTGGAAGGGGGTTCTTCAAAGGATTATACTGTCTCTCCCGCAAAAGAAAGGCCGCCGATGCCCTGTGAATCATTTCTCTCCGGGGCTCAAGTGTGTTTCAGCGAGCGTGTTTCGCCTGACAGATACTTTATTTTTCATCTTCCTGTTCTTGTTTAGAGGGAGAAAAATCAACAGTGTGAAAACACAACAGCGGAGACAGTGAGGGATTATGTCACGTTGACCTCTTTCAACAAATTGCACCGACATCCAAAAGTCAGAGTACAAACACACAAGCTCACATGTTTTCAACTAATGCTGTGCTGCAACAGAAGAATACATCCCATTAGGGCTCTAAATAGTGTCCTAATATGCTATCCTATCACACCACATTGCTCCAATCTGTGTCCATAACTGAGGAATATTGGGACGTCGGGTTTTCATTACGATGGCTCGTGATCACAAATGCTTGCCTGCTGTGTGGATCCTTAAGTTCTGGCTACGATATAAAAAAAAGGGGGGAAAGGTTGGTTAGGAGTGGGGAGGCGTGGGGGACAATGACATTTCGCGCCACCTTAATTGCCAAACAAATGCTGATGCCTTCAGTCAGCGAACACAACAGCGCACTTATCCTCCCACGCCACACCCTGGCGCTGCGCATGACACACAGCACACACAGCGCTTGCAAAGAAAGGCACGGCGATGTATCATCAAGCTCTTACTCTACAAATAGCACGTCAGGCAGGGCCAAATTACAACAACCACACCAACACGGCGACGCACAGGCCCACATGATTAGAAGGAGCCTCTCGGAGCTGGCTAATTTATGACGTTCCTCAAAAGCTCTATGTGGCCCTATTGCCCAAAAGGCTTCCAATGCCGGCGAACTACAATCTATAACCTGCAGCCACCATGACCCACCCGCTTGCAGGGGGCTTCCCAGGTAGGGTGTCATTCGCCCCTCTGATTTAGTGTTGCGTAGTCTCGGTGCGTAAACCTGCGTTACTGTGATTTTCCACATGTGAGAGGAACGGAGGTTGAGGGCTGCTCTTTTATCTGTGACCCTTGCAGGGCCCGGGGAAGGGAAGGTTCTCACAATCACACCCCTTAATTACACCATCTCCAGCTAACCATCAGGCCTCCTCCTCGACATTCCTCCGAAACGAGGGGGTCCCTCCCCGCTTCACTTTGAACCCTAAAGTATGGCCTCTGCCCACTCACTCTGGTCTCACGCTTTCCCGACCAGTCTAAACAAACCATGGACACACACACACATATACACACACACACATATACACACACATATACACACACACACACACACACACACACACACACACACACACACACACACACACACACACACACACACAGAAACACACACACAGAAACACACACATACCAATCAGATATGGCTGGAGATAGACCCACTCTGCAATGAAGCTGTACTCCACGTTCTGAAAACTGTAGATACACTGACCATAAATTACTGATCTCTTGGGTAATTTCCTGTGTTCTCACATTATGTTATTAATTTAATCATCTGATATTATCTCATCTAGGTATTTTATTTTGCTCAATTTAATCTTATATCTCGACATATGTCTTGAACCTCTCTGGAGTGCTGTGGAGATTTTGGTGTTGCATGTGTGAGTCTAAGGGAGTTTTGGGTGATACAAGACAAGACAAACCCAATACAAAGAGCAGGCCAATTAATCACCAAGCTATTTGGAAAGCACAAAGCATCCCAACTTCCCAGGCCTGTCGTCACCTGAGAGACTTTTAGCTCCCAAACAAAAAAATAAGTAAGAGGGGGAACAAGAACATCTGGCAGTACTTTCAAGCACTAGGATTATTGTGCAATCCTCAGTTATTGACAGTAACTAGGAGCAACGCAGATGTCTGAAAAACTGTATCCTTGCAGCAGCAGTAGCACTTTTTGATTCGAACATCACTGTCGGTTTCAGATGTAAGGCAAGTGTGCAAATGCCCGGAAATGTTGTTTTCTAAATAGAACGATTTGTAATAATGTCACCCTGTGAGATGGATGAGGTGGATGACACATCAATGCGGCTCCAGCTCCATGGGAATTAGAATGCAGGGAGGCAAAGCTGGGGGGTCAGAGGTCATCAGACAGTGAGGTGGGTAGGAAGGGATCACTATGACAAACATTCATCCCTCTGTCCAGTTATCTGGCAAAAAGGTTATCTGAGACAGCGTGGGCTATCTGTGACACTGGAGAAGCTCCCACACTGATCAATGGCCGAGTCGGCAGTTAGGCAGCTCGTCCAGCAGCTCCAGAAACTGATACAGGGGAGCGGGTTCATTCTCCCTGGAGGATTAACCTCTGGACCACCTTTAAAATCTTCATCTAGGTGCCTTGTGGAGACTAATGAGAAATAATGAGGTCATCAGATCCCATTGAAGGCCCGCTGTTCCTGGGACTTAAACTTATTATCATCATTATCTCCAGTCCTGGTTCTGGCCATGAACAGAAGAGGAAAAGCCTTAGATTTCAGCTCTGAGGGGAATTTCAAAAGCTGCGGGTAAAGTGGGACGGTACATGATTTGAAGACCAGTTCCACCGCTATGGTACGTTTTTTGTTTATTTTCACGGAAGGGATAGCGCTGCTTCCCTGCATTGCACGCTAGTGGGCTACACCCTCCTACAACCCTGATGGCTGCACCTGATTGGACAAACGCTTCACGTGGGGCTGTCTGCCTCCGGATTTAAAAACGGACCATAATGGCATCTCGTTTGGAAAAGTTTCAGAAAAATGTGCTTCTGAAAACATTTTATGCAAGAAATAGGCTATGCAGTTGCTGAATCCCGTCTTCATTTCAGATCAAAAACGGTCAGTTTAAAAGATTTTCATGAGTTTTTAAGCCGAGCTGCCTGCTCCTCATTTGCAGTAGCCTGGATTCAACTTCATGCAAATGAGGAGCGGGCGACTCGACGCCCCACTTCTCCAAAGTCCCCGCAACGCTACCAGAATGCATTGCACATACAGTAGAAATGAATGAAAAGCGTGGAAATGGCACTTGACAGTGGACACGTACTGCTAACTCTATCACTGGTTTTGTTGTTTGTTTGACTTTACACTTGAACTGTATGTGGTTTGCGTGTCAAGTGCATTTGAAGTTGAGAGATGAGTCACTAAACGTCACTCGTGATCTAATGGCGCGTTCTTGGCAGAAGTTGGTACCTCAGCTGTGGTCTGGATGGGGAACCCACCGATTGTATCACGGAATCTCAAAGCCTCAAGTCGGCTTCAGTCAACTGCTGTTCCTCCGCAGCCAGACAGCACCATGTGTAATCTCTCCATTTATTTAAACGAATGTTCCCCGTGTAAAGAAAGGGTGCTTAATCATTAAGTGAAGATGGATGAATCTCTCTTTTTCCAGACGGGGTCTTTTATGTTATCTGAGCTGAAGGTGCGTTGTGAGACCCCTCATCAGTCTACTGAGAGAGACTCAGCCTCCCCCAGAAAGCTAACCAGAAGCAATGTTGCACAGCAGGAGTGTCCATGTCGTAAAAAGGCCTGGCAGTGTGAGGGGGAAAACAAGCCCTATTTTTCCATCCTTTGCCTCCAAGCTGAGTCGAACAGCTCTGACCTACTCTCTAGGCCCTGGGTTTGGCTGACAAGGAAGCTCTGGCTTGCTCGCTGCCACCCAGCCATGTCGTGTGGAGCTGCGGAATGGCAGAAGTTCATGGCAAAGGCCAGAGCTGCCATGTTCTTCCCAAGTCTTTCAGCTCAGTTTTTTCCACCTGGGTGCTCCTCCGTGCGCCAGCGTAAAGCTAGGTGAAGCAGAGTTGGTGTTCCTGTCAATCAGCATCTCGCAGAGAGAGAACTGCGATGACAGATGTGTCAGTGGCCCTCCTAGCTTCTTTACTCCAGGGAACACAGTCTGTGATATACCAGGATCTGCTCCTGTATCTGCTGCTCCAGCATACACACAGACAGCTCAAGCTTCAGACAGTGGTCAAGCACAGACAGCCCTTCCACTCACACTATAGTACGCACAATTAGAGTTGTGAGAAATAACCCGATTCAACTCTGCATCTGGCTGTAATGTCCTGGGGGCAGGGCTTGGTCCATTCATTGTATTGTGAAAGAGCGGTTATTAAAGCTGTGATGATTAAATGTTCATGGTAAGGGGCCAAAAGCAACTGGCATTTTTGTTGGTAAGACTGTGCAATTGAAATACCCACAAGCTCAGAATTAGAGTGAGAAAGATAGAACTTGAATGAGAGACATGGAGAGGCTGTCAGCGCTGCCAACTAAAGGTTGCAAAATCCATGTTAGCTGCTTTATACAGCCTTGGTACCAATTTGGCTGAGGCCCACAATGGCTCTTATCCGTCTCCAACCCAACAAATTCCCATGATGTACTTTAAAACTAAAATGATCTTGGAAAAGGCATATCTACTTCCAGCCCTAATTTAATGTGACAAAGCAGCGAGAAATACAACAATGGGATTTAGTAACAGATTTCCTCAGTTCGAGAAATGCAGTAAAAAATAAATCACAATTGGCAATCCAAAGAAATTACCTCTGACAGAGGAGTCTCTAGTGGCACATTAGGCTGGCGCTGACTGAGCTGTGATATTTAAACCACCAGGATATTGGCAATCCCGGGCCTTGATCAGACTGGTTGTTGGTTGGCAGCGACCACAGCTGGGATTTCTACGTTTTTTAAAGTCCACTGCAGTGGGATAAGGCAACTGGGTTTGTGGCTAGAGTGTGTATGTGTGTGTAGCAGTGGGGGGTCCATAATACACCCTGAGGGAGGATGTTTTGAATACAGCCTTGCTCCAATGCTGACCCTCTCAACACTTTCTCACTTTTATAAAAGACAGATCTGATAGTCGCCTTTCAGCTCGTAATTCCTTCAGCCAGAGAGCTCGCGTGTGATACAAAATGACAGAATACGCTTTGGCTTGAGAATGTATGTTAAAACCGAGGTATTATGAAATGTGACTGAGGCGAGAGCATGACTGCACCGCATTCACACAGATCTGGCTGTACATAAAGCAGCACACTGTGTGCCCGTTGCTACAAATCTTCCCTGCAGAGCAGTGGGTTGACACCCACAGACACTGGTGTGGGGCCTCTTCTGGGCGGCTGATAAGAATCCCTGTGGATAACACTGGAGTTACTGCATATGGTTTATGGCTCATATCAACACGTCTGTTAGCTGCTGAAAGGAGTTCTTGCAAAGCAGAGACTATAGGAACATAATATATGGACATGCAGGAAGGTATTATGCAACAAAAAAGCCATTGCTAACAAACGGCTACATCTCAGTAATCTGGCTTCTATGAAGGTCCAGCTGAAGTGTAGCTGTAAATGGGCTTCCAGTTATGTTATGTTGCGGAAAGTATAGTTCCCATTGTTGTTGGCTCTAATTATGGAGTTATTTTCTCTGCAGTGTAGGGAAAACCCCAGAACAGTGAGCCTTACATTTTAATTTCTAACTAAAACCAGCATGAATGCAGATTTCTTTGCAAATTGCACAACTGAAAATAATCCTATTGTTTTTCGTTTTACCTCTTCATTACAAAAAAGTACAATATTCCATAATTTTCAGCCCAAATTTTTAAGATTATTTTTTGGGCATGAAAGAGGAGAGATGGGGAAACGATATGCAGCAAAGGGCCGCAGGTTGGAATTGAACCTGTGTGCAGGTCAAGTGCAGTAGAACGTCTACAATAAATTACTTCTTTAGGTGAGTTAAGGTGAGACTGTGATAACTATAACCATGTACCACAGTTTATCCCCTAAAGGATAAGGCCCATACTGGTGGGTCTTTTAGAGGACTTACCTTATAAAGAAATAAACTAATGGTGGTAAAGTTTTATGACCAGGAGGTTGATTTAAAATCAGGGAGAGAAAAACATACTGGAGGACTCGCCAATCCTGCTCTTGATTTCAATAGCCAAAGTCGAAAGCTTTTCTTTTCCATTCAAAATCATGACACCCCTACTTACACTCTGAATTGTGACATCTTACTTCAACACATGGCGAACAACTGGCAAAAATGTTAATGGTGAAGATATCACACAGCTAATGATTTAGCCCAGTGATAAACTGATGACCTGTCCAGAGTTTAGGGTAGGGGCCCTGTGCATGCTAAGATAAGCCCACCCATGGTGCTGAAAAGAAATACTTAAGAATGTTCTTTAAATGCTCTTCGGGAAGTTAAAACATTAGGGTTAGGGTTACATATATGGGCCTTTATATGTACATTTCAATAACAATAGTGCACTGCCCTTAAGCTTCTCATCGGTCAAACTATCTGTGTGACTTGACTTGCATCAAACTCCATAATATTGCTAGAGAAGAGTGAGTTCATCCCTTCTCTCCACCCATGGCTCTCTCTGTCACAAGCCTCAGGAGACCCTTCAGAAAAAGTGAAAGTGAAGTTTCAGCCAGCGAGTGGCTGGGTGTACAAGCCTCTTGCTTGCTTTGCTCTTGTTTTCCTTTACACAGGCAGTCCACAAAAAATATTCTTGTATGAGATAACATCACATAGACAAACTCTGGGGTAATAATACGCAGCTGCTCCCTAAGCGATTTCAGAGCCTGTGTTTAAAAAGCTCATGATAACAGAGACGTAATGCCACGTTTCAGGCCTCTTTGGAAACCAGGAGCGCCCAGCAGCTCTGACCACATCGGGGGAGAACCCCTCACCCTCATTTGTCCACCGTGCCTTTGAGCTCTTGCGTACCAGTTGCCTGTTTCAATTCACAAAAAAAATATTCACTGACCCGACAATTAGCTTCCAAAATATCCTCTTATGGAGGTTGGACGTGAACTGTTTAGTGAAAATGACATGCGGAGCGCAGCTGAGAATGAGGCTCAAATAGGAAACTGGATTAGAGAGCCATGACTGAAGCAGCGATCACATCAAAGTAGGTCTCACTTTGAGATCTGATGTAACGTGACAATACAAGATGTTGTTCTATGAGCAGTTTGTACGGAGAGAGATTCAGATTAACTCGCCGCACATCAGGATCAGTTAAAGTCCAAATTCACCAAGCATTGGGATTGTACCAGAGAACAAGATGTCTTTCTTTTCCAATTCTCTGAGTCATGAAAATAGGTTCCGACCTCCCAGTGAAACCAGGGTTCACCAAACAAAGCCATACCTGAATGTAGGCTTCCTGGGACTAAAGTTAGCGAGCCAGCTAAGAGCACACAGCACGTAAATAAGACAAGTTTTCTAGCTGGAGGCACATTTTTCTTGTCACTACATCCTCACACCTGCTAGCTAACTAGCGGAAAGGTCTGTCAACTGAATGCACAGAGAGGATATAAACCCTTCATCTAATTCCTGGTAAACTAAGGAACAAGCCTACCCCCCAAAATATCAAGGTAACGGAGCATTTGTGGAATCAGCAACTGTTATGCTGCTATGTTAGATGCGTCTTCCACAGCTACTTTTTAATTAAAAAAGTCATCATTGTAACAAGGTCCTAATTAATGCATTACTACCCGATACTGATGTAGAATCACAGCATGTCCAACTTAACATGAACATGCTCTGACATTAAATTGCCAGATTTCTGGGTACTGAACTGCTACAACTATTATTTCTAGTCAGTTATATTATTAAGTAAGCAGAATGTAGTTTTTTTTCTTTCTGCGGTTGCTAAATATTCGCATTATTGGGCCTTAAGGTCCGGACACCCTCCTCTGGGGCTTGCGTCTGTCAGGAGTTTGGCTCAGGGAACCAAATGAGTTCAAGTTCCTCTCTGTTTTTTATATGAAACACTGAGCCAACACCTTGGGCTCGGTGTAAAGCTATAAAGGCTCTTGCTCTCTCTCTCTTCGAGCATATTCCATGTTAAAATAAGGTTATGAGAACATTGAGGAGGAGAGGGAGACATTTCATTAATTGGATTTTAGAGTTGTTCTTTAACGAGAATCATGAGAGCACATCAATTTTTTGCTGTTATTGTTTGGAGTTTTTTTAATAGTATAAACCATAATTTAGAGTGTGTGAGAGCGAAGGGGTGGTCTGTTTCAAGTTATTAAAACCAAAAACGTATGGTGAAAAATGACTTTAACTACAGACCACAGGAGTAATATGTGTAACAATGAGACTATTATGAGACTATTAGCAAAATATCTTATGTGATTTTATCGCTGAAACAAAGTGATTCAAAGTGAGAGTTTGATCATGTTTGCCTTCCTCGTGAATACACTACTAATGTTAAGGGTTAATGCTTTGCTACACATGATTAGATAGATAGATAGATAGATAGATAGATAGATAGATAGATAGATAGATAGATAGATAGATAGATAGATAGATAGATAGATAGATAGATAGATAGATAGATAGATAGATAGATACGTTTTTTATCCCCAGAGGACAACTCATTCATTCATTGGATGTGCTTATTATAAATTATTTGTAAGTTGTGAGTGAGTCCAGTTACAGTTACTGATTGAGTCCAGAGGGACACCAGCAGCCTCCCAGCTCACTGATGTCTATTCTCTGTGGGGACGAACTAAAGGTTTGGATGACCCCTCTGTGCCGCTCGGTGGAACACCTTGGGGGCTGAAGACGCTCCTCTTCTCAATCCACTATGTCGTGGAGGTGTTGGGAGACGTTGTTCAGGATGATAACCAACGTGGACTGTATCCTGTTCTCCGTCACTGCCTCCAGAGAGTCCAGCTCAACTCCTCCTCCAATCACTGGACTAGCTTGTTAAGTCCCTCACCCTCACGCTGCATCCCTAGCACATGGCATTATAGAAGACGGCGCTGGCCACCACAGACTGGTAGAACATCTGCAGCATCGTGTTGCAGACGTAGACGTTTAAGCCTATGAGCATCCGCAGGAAGCAGAGCTGGCTCTGACCCTTCTTGTAGAGGGCCTCTGTGCAGCCTGTCATCCAGGTGCACCCTGAGGTAAGGTACAGAAGGAGTGAGCCACCTCAACATCCTCCCCTTGATGGATACAGGGGTATGGCTGCACGATATGAAGAAAATATCTAATTGCGATTATTTTTGACTGATATGCGATTGCGCTATGATTCACAATATCATTGAAAAGTTCCTGGCATACATAATGCTTTGCTTTTTTCTTATCAAATTGCAATGAACGCACAGTTGTTGGTGAAGAATCTGGACATGTCAGTTGTGACTGGCTTTCTGTTCAGAGTCAAAAACTACTTTTGGCTGCCAAGAAATGACACCGCCTGGTGAGAGTCTCAGCCAACAAGCCCTTGCAGGCAGTCAACAAAAGAAGTTTCACGCTCTAACGCAAATATCTAATAATCTTTGTAGTTCAGATGATGGCCAAAAGGCCTGGTTTTTACATTTTAATGTGACGATACAAGTCTCTGGAGTAGGTATGGCCGAATCTTGCCTGCATCTTGGTTGCATTTGCACCTAGGTTTTATGCTTTCAAACATCATCGTGACTGTAGGAAGTTTAGTATTGTAGGTGTAAAGGGAGTGTTCAAGAGAAATGAGTAACAGTGGTAATCCTAGCTGGAGTTCACTGTTTAATCCCAAGGGAGACACTGCTAAGACGAGGCTTCACTACTTAGATCCACCTGTGTGAACAGATGAGCCGTTCAAATTGTGAGGCATATGTGTCTCCTCTGGATAACTAACAATAAATCATGTGTTGTGGGAAAAAGGGGAAAATGGAGTGGTGGGGTTGTTCGGAAAAGGAGGGGAAAGTCAGCGGTGTAGGAGATTGAGGGGTAGGGGTAGGGGTGGAGTGTGAGGGAGACTGGGGGGGTAAAGTTGAGAGTACTTACTGGAGCACATGTTGAGTTCAGGGCTGCGCATGCCGTAGTATCCGGCTGGACAGTCGTGAAGACACTCCCCATACTGCCTCATCCTCTCTCTCCGCAAAAACAGGAAGAGTTTGGGCTGGCAGTTTACACAGCCATTGTCCCTGGAGCACACTGAGCAGCCTTTACAGACGGGGTACGCTCCATAGCTCGCTGCAGGACAAACACAGAAGACAACAAAGGTGATAAAAAGATGGAAGTAAATAAGTAAAGGTGTCAGTATGCTTCAAACAAAGTGCTTAGTAAATGGTCGATCTGAAACCACCTCCCTCCACACACGTTTTTTGACGCTGACTTGGGGTTTCCTCCAACAATTTTTGTAACTTTCTGAAACAAAAATCCAATAAGCATGCCAGCTTCATGCTAGCCAGGTGTACGCATGTGAGAAAACAAGATTAGAATTTGTATTTCACGCCCTCCTTTTCATTCTTTACAAAAATGTCATACGTACAAATGAGTGCTCGAATGCCTTTGAGGGAAGACTGTCCAAAGTGTGTGCAGTTATCTGAATTTGAATTATCAACACATCTCACCAATCTCTATGATGTATGTTTAGCCTTTTGAATGGGATTGTTTAGAACAGCTTTAAACACTTTTGCCTTCAGACATGGTTGGACGACACGTAGCATCAACTTTTTCATTAACGAGCATAGTACATACTATACATTGAGCGTTAACGACAACAACAAAAAGTTGCCCTACAAATACATTAAAGCCTACACGCTATCTTGCTAAGGCACACACACTGGCATGCCTTTCACTGTTTTCCTATCGAGAGAGCAAAGACACCAAACCTCTTGGCATTGCTACCTTGGGCATTACACAATGCTTGCATTTTACACCTCACCACTGTGCTCAATATACCTTCAAATAAGCAACACGTGAGATGACCATCGAGCGTGACGTAACATGAAAGCGACCAGCGATCACCAAAAAGGTTAAGAAAGTTTGAATGCACCCATTGATCTTCAGATTTAAACCCATTGCTTACTCTGAAGGACAATTATTGACTTCCTATTATTATGCTAAATTGAAATACATTGCGTTAAATTCACATTTGGCTCATTTTGTTATTCAATTTTCCTGGCAGTTTCCTGCTGCCTTGTGCATGATGGTGACGTAAACCCAATTAGAGTTAGGGTTAGGGTTATGCTACAGTGAGCATAGCTCCTATAGCTCATCATGTGTAGAGGGCCAAAGAGAATGTAGCAATGTTTAAAGCGCTATGGTTAGTTTTTTGCTACAGCCACATTGGAAGATGGATCTAACATTGTGGTTGAGGAGGCTGTTTATGCTGCACTAGTTACAGAAAAGCAGAGTTTTTTTAGATCGTTGTATCATCCCTCTTGTGTGGATGACCCGGACTTTACCCCTGATGACAAAGACAGGGTGAACTCGAGGCAACAGACTCAACTGTGGGAGGGCTGACCAGTAGAATACAAGCCGAGTACAAGAATGAAACCAAAACAACCATAATAGATATATCAGCAGGATGTTCTCTAATTCATAGTAAATATGTCCAATTCAACAATTTGTCATTCATACAAACTCTGGCTCCCCTCTCTCCGTTCGAATGCTGATTGGTTATGAATGTGAATATTGCATTAATTCTGGTCAGAGCTGGCCTCTTGAACGATTTTGTTGAGACAGCCGATGAAAGCCCCCAAAACCGCAGTGGCTCTGGACTCGGCTCGAGTTGCCTGCGGAAGACAAAGGAGCCAGTAACAAGACAGTCCATTCCACAATAAGTGACTTTCAATGTAAACTCCTTAGCGTCCCTTTTACAGGAAAATGTCCTTGGGCGAATCCAACCTCTCCAAACGAGAGACACTTCACTTGATCTAAGCCAAGTCTTAAATATCACAAGCAGGGACCGCGTAACAGCGTCGCTCAAACTGAGCGACCTACCACAACGCTTAATAAAACACTGTGCAGCAAAGTGGACAAACCCTAAGAGACAAAGCAGAGCATGCATGCGTTCCTGGCCGTGGATTCATCAGCATATTAGATTTCTCCCGAACAGATTCACCCAGACGAACGTGAGCGCTAAGTGGGCCCAGTGCAAGCATCAGTTTGTAATCATGTAAAAAATCAGTCAGCGAATGTCAGACTCATCTTCTTTCATTTCTTTTGTTGGTGTGCTGGGAGAAGGTTTTCAGAGATGTATGCTGGCTCTGCCAAACTACACTCATTCTCCTGAAGCCGGAGTGGGTGGAAGTAAGATTAAGTGCGAATCAGAATGTGTCTCTGATGGTCTATAGGGATGAGGTTTACAGCGATACCCCATCGATCACAGCAGCGCCGGGATGTGCGCTCCAAGACTATTCATCACACAGACTGGTGATTGTTCATCTCCAGTCAGCACTCACTCGATAAGACATGAAGGAGAAAAGGCAGAATTGGCTGTTCCAAATCTCAAATGGAAAATTGTGTCTTATATTCAACTGACAATCCAATATCTAAGATATTATTTCCTATTTCAGTTGTGCCAATACGTGTTGTCTCGCATTTCAATACAGCTTCTTCAGAGTCACTTGGCTCTACTTGGTGGACACAGAAGCCGTTTATCAAGTTTAAAACTGGCTTATAACTAAGTACAGTATGTCAAATGTAAAGCTCTTTTTTATTTTTATTTGATGATATAGTTTTTAAATCATACGCCTTGTAGGAATTGCTAAAATAATGTGCAGGCATTTATATCTTGCTATATGTTCATATTTATGTATTATCACACAAAGTTGAAATAGGACTACTTACATTTAAATACTTACAATAAATTAAAACAATTGTAAATGTCGATTTTGTTTTTTTTTAAAAAAAAGCTGTTGCCGCTGTATTAAAAATGTTTCAGGTAACACCACAAACGGAATTTCTAAAATATATCTCATATTTCATTCTGTCAGTCCTTCCATTCAGTAAACCTAAACTGCAACATTAGACCTAACCTCATACTTAAACATATATTTCTGTAGAATATACAGTCTGGATGTGTTTACAGCAAACTGACATTCACATTAGCTAGGTCACATTTACTCTCTCTGCCCTCGCCAAACTTGAATACAACACTGACAGAAATGGAAAGCCAACTTGGCAAAAGTAAAGAACTGCGAAGCTGGAAAGCTTATTTCCCCAGTCTGTTATGAGTGTGCTCTACTCTATAACTATTGACAGAGTGCTAACAATACTATCCTAACAATAATAGAAAAATAAAGTCAGGGCCTGTGGTTATCTTAGATCATTGGCCAGTCAATCAGCAGAGACATTACAGTCACTGAAAAGTTTCATTATGACTCTGGCTCAAAAAAGCCAGCTCAGTCTTTGTTGTCAAACATTTGTTTTTCTGGTTGCTAATCTCGCAATGCATGCTGATTGAGGACAACATAATCACGCGCCGTTTGAATGCAGCAGATCCCACATCCTGGAATTAGAGTACGATTGGGAGGAAAAAAGGGGGGGAAAGGAAAGGCTGTACACGGTGCAGAGAAACTCTTTTGGTGCTGATCT
This sequence comes from Gymnocephalus cernua, assembly GCA_023631565.1. Taxonomy (NCBI): domain Eukaryota; kingdom Metazoa; phylum Chordata; class Actinopteri; order Perciformes; family Percidae; genus Gymnocephalus; species Gymnocephalus cernua. Next base: position 18,460,547 of record CM042429.1, on the reverse strand, counting down.
TGGGAGATTAGCTTGTGTGTGTGTGTCTGGGGAAAGGTTTGGAGGTTCAGGCCACAGGTATGTCAGGAAGGAGGCCACAATTCACAGTGTCTGGAGCAGCGCTGTCCAACTCTCGTCCTACACTACACGCCTTAATGTCTAGCGCACTTTACGTCAATCTGTCGACCGCCAGCAGGTTTCAGCCATTCTTAAAGAATATACATGTGAATATGATTTTTGAGACTAGAAGAAATAGAAGAGTACGCGTCTTTACAGCAGAACTGAAAGTATTTAAAAGTATTTGGAAGAGGCTTAAAAATCGTTACCGCAGGGTGCTTTATTGGCATGAAAATGGAAAAAGTAGCCATGTTTTAAAGTGGCACTGAAAAAGAGAAAATCAAAGGGAAATGGGTAAAGTGGTAGTTCTGAAGTCTCTATAGATCATTGCAGCTTAACCTAATTTGGCAGGAACATAATGTTTAGTGTGCTGGGGGATGTGTTCTGAGTTATGGATGTGCTTTTTGTTTTGCAGATTGTTTCATATTTCTTCTTTTCTCAAACAGCAGAAATATTCAAACCCAGTCCTCCCGATTGATAACCATGTTTGACACATGAACTATGGCTCTATGGCTTCTTCTTTCCCCACAAATCACGTAATGCCTCAGCTCTTCTAGTGTTTCTTCTGTCAATCACGTTGAAACCGAAGTGACCCAGACACATAGAAAAGCCACACAGAAAGTGGCCATTGTGAAATTAGAGATACCAGGTTTACCATACATGTTTTTGAAGACAGCAGAGGAGTGTACACGCCATTCGAAGTGCTACTCCCTGCGCACGATAAACCGACGCCGTTTACGGTTTCAACCACAGAATACATATTACGTGAAACAAAACAAATCTGCAGTTCCCACTTCTGACAAGTATTGTATTTGCAAAAGCCAGGGTCCATGTGAACATCACTGAAGAAGCTTTTGCAAGAACGTTTAAACACAAAGCCTTAATAAGTGCCTCAATGTGTCATGTCTACAGGGCAGAGGGCTGCTGCAAAGCTGCTGCTCTTGTACATGAACCACATGAAGGATCCTTCATTATGTTCTTTCTCACACATCAACAATATACTGTGACAGCTTGACTGAGGATGATTTTGTGTAAGACATTTAAAAATGTCGCTTTCTTGCCAAGAGTTAGATGAAGATATACCACCCTTATGTCCGTTTGTAAATATGAAGCCACAGCCAGCCCCCTGTTAGCTTAGCTAAGAAAAAAATCTAGAAACAGGAAAACAATCATCCTGGCTCTGTGAAAAAAACTAAGTGTTGTTTTATATTAAACAAATTAAATGAAATGTGTTATTTAGTGAGCTTAGGAGGTGCTAGTAGGCGGATTTCATTACCTTAAACAGAGTCAAGCTAGCGGCTGTTCCTGGTATTTATGCTATAAGCTAACTGGCTTCTAGCTTTAGCTACGTATTATGTAGGCCTATAGACATGAGAATGGTGTGGATTTTCTCATCTAACTTTCACGAAAAAAAGTGAATAAGTGTACTTCCCCAAACACCAAGACAATTTTTGATAGGAAAAATCACAATTGAGACCATAATATAACATTACTCAGTGAAATATTATTCATTGAATTAATATTCATATATTCATTCAGACATATTCATTGATAAGTATCTAGGATGTTCAGGTGAAGTTTTGTTCTTTCATTCATGCGAAACAATCAAGCTCACAACATGAAGAATGACAGCATGTTTGGAGCGTAGCACTTTCATTCTACAGCCGCAGGCTTGCTGGGAGGTTTGTTCTGAAGCAGCTCAAGAGCAATTAGGGCCGCAGTAAGATCCAGCAGAAACCCAAACTCTGTCTCAGGTACGTTTTTATGAGTCCAAAGCAAGCGTGACAGACTGCGCTTGAGGCTGCCAAAAGCCTCCACATATACAGAGGGTTCCACCCACAGCCGTCTCACTTCCTGCCTTCCACTCACCTACTGTTACCCATGAAATCATTCATCATTGACCCATTCCAACTTGCTGCAACCCGAAACCCTAACAAGGCAAATTGCACATAATTTTTGTGTTTCTTTTAGAGCCCTGGTCTTTAAATTGAGAACAAGAAGACATTCTAACGTACGGTTTCACTGATGTGGGCTCTTGTGAGCTGACTTCGATAAAAACAAGTTGTTTTAGAGCCTGCGCTGCTGAAATCGGATACTTTGGAACCATTTGAAGCTCTTTAAATTTGACAATTTTATTATAATGCTAAAGAATAACAAAGAAAATGCATTATAGTATTAGAAATATAGTATAATATAAACCTACTTTATCACATCCATCATGTCAGAGGTGTACAATACAAACTGGACCATATCTGATACCATATTTGATTAAATAGTATAACCCTATGTGTAATGTTTCATGGACAAAATGGGATGAACTAATTCACATTGCTTTCAGATGGATTCTTTGTGGTCTGCTGTATTAAAATTAAAAATGGTTTTAAAAAAAGTGGATACATGCCTCTTCCTCACCTCTCAAGTCGACAGACTTGTCGATGAGCAGCTCCAGCGAGCATTAACAATATTTTCTTTGAGACCAAACCCCATCCACTCATCATTTCTCTAACCTGCTACCCCTACTTTTTTTTTATTATTGAGTTCGTTCCCCTGTAAAAACCCAAAGAGAGTGCAGCGGGTCACCCATAGTTGAGCATTAGACATACACTGAAATGTGTCCACAGGGCACAGAGGTATAAAACAGAGGCATGTGAGATGGTAGTTCTGATTTGACCCTAGTTTATTTGTCACGCATCATTTCAAACCACACGAAATGGAGAATGATAGCACAGGATACAAACTGGATAAAAGGTGTGTCTTGCTTTACTACTAAGTTGATCTGGAAGTGCAGCAGACTCGAGGCAATGCATATCATAACGCAGCAGTGAATTCCAAACCCAGCAAAGGGAGGACAAGAGCTTATATTAAAATACAACTGTTTCTATTCTCACAGTTCGCCTCCATTTCTCCGAGGGCCCCTGGTATGTAAATCTAATAAGACAGCCTGTGAATGCAACTTACCAGTAGCCACACTGTCCATTGTTTGGTAAAGGCACTTACAGTGCAGTCTATATGAGAAAGTAACATGACAAAAGTTATTCACTACATAGATACTACTATAAATGTCATATGAAGCGATGGCAAACCTCAAGTTTTGGAGTTGCAAAGCAGCAGCAGGTCAAAAAGATATGTGCTCTCATGTGGAAAGCATCACATCCACCAACAGAATTATACACTTACCTCGTGGCACTGAAACAATTATTGTTTATTGTCCACTCCACTCCACCCCCCCCCCCCCCCCCCCCCCCCCCCCAAATGATGGTATAAGCTTACTGCTGCTCCACTTTAGAGGAAAAAGAGAAAGCCTGGCAGAGAGAAAGGGCAGATACGGGACAGAGCAGCACTGCAGCCACCGGCCGACGGGCGGCGGACTGAACCGTGAGAAGCAACGGGAGCTTTCTGGATCTCTGTTCAAACCCTCTCACCATCCAGGCTTACACTGTGTAGCTGTAAAAGGCAGCAGAGCAAACAATGTCAACCCTCGCACTCAGAGTTCACCAGCCGTTGTTACGTCTCAACATTGTTCAAGCTCGTTAAAAGCTGGTACATGGAAAATGAAATCAAACCGCCCGCTTTTCAGGCCCGTGACTTTATTTGTCATGGAACTGGAAGTTGCACTTAGCTCAAAGATTGTGGAGAAAAAACAGAAGGGGTAAGAGGGGGCACTTTGGGCCTGTACGCTGAAGACACATTTCTGTTCCAATTTAGCAGAAAATATGTTGGACTTGCCTCCGACTCTTTTCCAGCTGGAAATAGTCAGGTTTTAGGATCTACGTTTTTTCCCCCAGTTTACTTTAACAGATCATACTGTAAGCACATGTTTATAATTTAGGACAGTCCTGCTGCTTATAATGATTTTGCAGCATGAGACTGAGCAAACACATTTGCTGTCAGACATAATAGTTTGGCTAAACTGACACAGATCCACCGGGCAAGGCGGTCAGCACAGAGATTTGAACCTTCACTTGAAAGGGTGGCGGTTTATATAGTGAATGGGTAAAACAGGCAGCCGTGGTTCAAAAAACGGGGGTCAATTTAAAGCTGCAGTTTTTAGTGCACAATAAAACAGAAGCTCAAGGTAATTTACTTTGGTGTGATTCAACAGGTTAAGACACGTTCACATGCAGGTGAGAAAACTACATTTGAGTCATTGGATGACCACATCACCGTCAAACAAAGTGCTTGTTAATGGAATACATCTGCATTTTCCGGAAATATGCTAATTTGCTTTCTTGCTCAGTTGGAGTTCAATGAGAAGATCAAGACCATTCTCGGGAACAGTAACTGCCTGGAGTGCTGGTATAGTGGTGAACTGTCGTTTTTAAATGAAGGTTTTTGTACAGATTAAACAATCAAGATATAACCTGTTAATCAGTGAGAATCAGAGGTGCTAACAGGTAGATTTTTGTTTTCAGTTTGGAAAGAGCAATGCTAGTTGCTTTCCTGTCTCCAGTCTTTATGATAAGCTAACAGCTGCTGGCTCAGCTAGAAATTTCTTCATACAGATGTGAGAGTGGTATTGAATTTGTCATGTGAGAATTAGAGATAGATATCAAACTCTATAACTCAATAACCATATTTCCCAAAATGTCAGACTATCTCTACTTTGTAACTTTTGCTGAGTGAGTATAAGGCCAAATCCACACATACCAAAACATTTTTTTTTTTAACTGTCTTCCCTGGATTCGTTTCAAGAATAGTTGCGTCCAAATCCATTTGTAAATGCCTCAACGCGTTACTTCATATTCTAGGCCTGTAGGCGGCGCTGTTATTGCTACAGAAATTAACCAAAAACGGAGAAGAGCAGTCTTCAGTCCGTCCGTTCATAACATAACTAGCTAGACTCAAAGAATTTCGGGGCTTTGCTAGACTTTAATAACTGTCACCACTGCTCATTTTATAAAGGCCGCCGCAAGAAAATGTGTCTTTGTTTACATTGTATAATGTGCTGTTGGATTACTTTTTATTTTGCAATTCTGTCTGCTATCGGACATGATTGCAGCGCGCTAGCTAGCAGAGCTAACGTTAGCTAGCAGAGCTAACGTTAGCTCTGCTAGCTAACATCGGCAGTCAAACAAATATCAATGATCCGATGTATTTTTGATAATCTAGCTACATGTTTTTCTTGCGGTAGCCTTTCTACAATAAGCCGTGCTAAAAGTTACTATAATACGTTCAAGGAGTTGATAAGCAGAGAGATTAGCTAGCTAGTTGATAAGTTGTCTAGCTACTTCCATTTTATAAACAGCTAACCATAGCAGCTAACATTACGTCCCTGCTAGAGCGGTCAGTTACTTTAGTACTACCGGGTTAAGGTTGAAAGCAGCAGGCTATGACGTCGAGGAGTGTGGCGATGACATCATCGATACGCACGTATGCGGTTTCGCCATCCAAATGAAGCCAAAAGGAAGACATTTTCAATTTTTTTCACCCTGGGACCAGGTTTCAAAAAAGTGCATTTTCAGGCAGTGCGTTTACAGGATTTGTTTGGACGATCGGCCCAAACGATGCAAAACGTGCGTTTGCATCAAAAAGCGTCTCCGTGTGGATGGCCCCTAAGATAAGGCTAAATGCTACACTTCTGTTTAGCTAGTAAGTAGGGTGAATTAAGGGTGATTGGGACATAAGGTAAAATGGGACAGCATAACTATATTGACTTTATTATCTCTCCTAATAAGTGAAAATAAAAACTTTTTTTGCTGATCCCTAGCTGTGACACTACATAATCAGAATTGCATGCCCTCATTGGTGTTACATCATCTAGGTGGGCGGGGAAAGCATCATCAAACAGGAAGTTGACCCTGAAAAGCAGTGGGCAATGGAAATCAAACTGTGCAATAATTAGCTTACACTAGTCTAAATCAATAATAAGATGTGCTGTCCCAATAACCCAAATGTTACATAAAAAAAGGTTTTGGGTCAGTTTACACAAAGGTGTATGGCTCTTTGGAATGTGATAAAACCTTATTTCCTCCGCAAATGGATAGGTAACCTTAACACCTTCAGTATTACAGAAATGTATCATGTGTTGGGAAAATTCTTTAAATGAATGGCAAGAAAACACAAGACGAAAATTCCAAAACTATCCCAATCACCGTTAATTCACCCTACTACTGTTACCAGCTAAAAGCTTAGCTATGTTACAGTAGCCAACGTAGACAAACGTCATAAAGTCAGCAAACTGACTCAATACAGTTTATCAGATAGCGTTATTAGTTTGTTAACATTGGCTAACATAGCCACCATAAGCTACTGGTCATACCGGACCAAGGCTGCGACAGCACCTCGAGTGTATTGAGCTGCGTTTTACTGCTTAGGAACTTAAATCCTAATTTGTAAGAGGAAACATTTGTTATTTCTCCTCTCAAAAGGTACATAGTTCCTTCAAGTGAATGATTTTGCTGATTAGGGTCATAGTGGCCACCAACTGTGCCTTAGTTTAGCTTACATTAAATCAAATTTTCCATCATCCTATAATAAAAAGTTTATGAAACTGTGTACAGAAAATGGCATCTGTACAGTGTTGATAATCTCTGTCCTGTGTTTCTGAACTTGCAGCCAGTCAGATAGAGACATTGAAAGTATTTCTGAGTCAATCTGGAAACGCTCTGTGCACCTTTCGCCCATCTGTCCAGCTGAACTCATTATGGCTCTAACCCCTGCACTCTTTCCAACTCTATATGAAGACCCTCGGTTAGTTCACTTCCTTATTAATATCTTTATGATGGATTATGACTTAAATCCCATGTCCTGGGTCAGATCCCACATCTGGATCCCCTGATGTGAAAGAGACCTCGTGATTCTTGTTTGAGGAAAATCTGAAATAAAAGGTGACCTGGCTTACCTAATCTCACGGTATGTGTCGCAGTCTTTTAACACCTTCTGCCACGTTGATGGACACTTGACACTAGTACCCTTGACCACAGCAGACACGTGATCGCCATGGAAAGCTCCACGGTCACACCGGAGGAAAAAAACTGAGAGAATAACCTTGATGTGGTGGTCAAGTAACAGCATGGCCTCTCCACTGTTGGTTGCGGCCTTATAAAATGTTTTACAGTTCAGTCGGGCCTTGAAAACAACGGAATATCTGTGCACAGTCGATGTCAACATAGCTTAAACAATGCACTAAAACAACGCAAACCTCTCATCAGCTTAACATTTGTTCCAGTGAAGGAAAAATCCATTCTGAAAGACAGCTTTAACACTTAACCAAAAATAACTACTGGCATTTATAGGTTTGCTTTATTTTTGGTGGTGGATTTCATATACTAACGGCACAGCTATTAAGTGGTTACACCAAACAATTGTGTAAATTGCAACCCTTCATCACAATATAATGCACGAAACATCACGCATTTACTGGGATTTTCCCTTAACCTCTACACATGCTAAAAGACAAATAAAAAATGTGTCTCTCTTATCAATGTTTCTTTTCTTTTTAAATTAACCTGGCCCTTCCTGCTGAGTGGCACAGGTCATCTGTCTTTGATTCTCTTGACGGCGAGACTCGCTTCATACATTGTTGGTCAGCGCGGGTGCAAAAGGACTTTACGACACTCAGGCATGGAAGCACAATGGGAGTTCATCGATGACTCACAGGGATAGACTTTAGCACTCTCTGGGCAGGCACTAGGAGATGAGCATGTGGTTTATGTTTCTTGCCAGCTCTGCCTCTCTCACCCATCTTTATTCACTCTTTCAAAGAAAAAGGTTGACATTCTTGTGAAACGCCCCAGTCATTTTGGACTCATCTCCACCGTTTTTCAGCAACTCGCACCATACCTAGTGTAGTTCCATGAATGCAACATGATCTAAGATCTGTATTTAAGCATTACAGTACAGCTGCAAATGGAAATTGGCGAGCATCATAGAAATTATGGATGAACTAAGGATTTTGAAAGACTTTGCAGATTTAGTAAATATAAAACTTGAAAATTGTGTCTAAAGAAGTAAGATGATGAATAATGACATTGGTTGATATCTGAAGACTGGACTTGATAAATGATGGCATCTTTGTAAATGTGTGCCAAAAATACATTGGACTTTTACCGCATAACTATGTGGAGTATCATAAATAATTTTATAGCTTTTAGTCGTGAGAGTCCCAAGATGATGCATGCCACATTTGGAAATGATTAGTTCAACTGTACAAGAGGTGTTTGCAAAATACAGTAGGGTTTTCAGACATTCATGATCTAAGCGATAGATTTTCGCCTTAACATCAAAATGAAAGGACCTCAGTCAACAATAGAGCAGGAAAGCCAATAAATTAAGAGAACGAAGACTTGCAAACAAAATATGGAGGTTTAGAGTGTCTATAGTGTCCTTGAACATTTTGCTGAAATGTTTTACTTTATTGTAAAAGTTTTTCATCCCAAGAAATCCTATCATCTGTGGGGAATGTGTGCCTCACGTCAGAGGACAGAGGAAAGATAACACAGATGGATGTAAAGATTGTGATTAGCATTTGTTATATCTCATATAAATCAGTTTACGTGCCGGAAACACCCTATTTTTTCCCAAGTTCCTAAGTCTTTGACAGAAACCAATACAATACAAACTATGAAGTACAAGTGCAAAGTAAGAAACGAGCCCCAAAAGAAAGGGAAAAGTTTGAACCTTTCATATTCAAAATATTTTCAATATTTACACTCCCTTAAATCCACTCAAGCTGTGGGAGAAATGTGTTTTTCCCCAATAGAAGGAAGAAGAGGGAAAAGAGAAAAAGGTGGGTAGAGGAAAAGGTGGAGTGGCTCCGATTAGCCCACATGTTGGTAATTTATCACACATAAACCTCACACCTAATTTTCACACCTGTAGCTCAACATGCTAGAAGTCTAGTAATTCACTCACTCACACACACCCACACACACCCAGACACACACACCTCACACACACACCCACAAACCCACCCGCCCACCCACCCACACACACGCTGCTGAGTGGAACCTGGCTGTGGGTTTCCCTCGGTGCGGGAGGAGAAGAAGGACATCACAGACGAGTTAGCGGGCATGCTTGGGATTTTTGCACCCCATGATGTAGCATTGCTCTGTCTCTCCCACCCTAATCCGAGTTCACTCTCCCTTCCCCATTTGTCATCACCTTGACTAACCCCATCCCCACTTCCAGCTCACACATCTGAGACACAGAAAGTGTTGGATGTGAATTGTTCATCCTTGCCAAAAACGCACAGCATACTGTAGCTGCGAAGCCAGATGGGAAAAACTCATTGGCGGCGCCAGGGAGGGGCATGGGGGTGCTGTAGCTATACCCTTAGGATAGCAATAGCACCCCCCAAGTAATTGTTGTGGTTCATTTGTAATCTTTATTTTTCCTGTGTTAATATGATAATTTATAGTCGACATAGTATACGTTAATAAATCAAACTATTAAAACAAAACTATTTTTAGATTAAAAAAACATAAAGCAAACACAGATGATCCGATTCGGCCAATGCGCGCGCACAGTTAAACTATGAGACAGACAGTTAGACTTCAGACTTGACTCATGAACAATCCTATTTTTTAGGAAACGTCTGATGAGCTGAATGTTATTCCCCCTTACCTGCATATCCTATAACCTACCTATGTAAAAGGTAACGTTAACACGTAACGTATCTGCTGCACCCAGCCACACATGAGAGAGGACAACAAGCATGTAAACTGCACCGACAGCAAGGCCCAAACAAAAGAAGATCTGAATGCAAAATACATGGTGTCAAGATAAATCATTCTGGCTCACCCACGTCTGATTTCATTAGGCACCTGAAAACGCACCCTGATAGGTTAGCAACCATGTTTAGCTCAGCATTGGCCATCTAACGTTAGCTTGCTTCTTGCTTTCGCCACAATCTATGGGAGGTAAACTCCGACTGTTGTTTGCTAGATGTTATGAAAAGATGAATGAGGGTTTTTATATAGTGTTCTAAGCAGCCTGGATGCAACGCAGCAGGTGATACAGCACTCATTATAACCACGAGAGACTTACGACTCATCTTGGACCCTAGCTCAAAGACTTGAGACTTGACTTGGACTCTAAAAGCTTTTTCATGCTTCTTGCCATACATGCTGCGCACCTCCACAGGCCGTGGTTGCGTCATATCACCGTCCACACCGCTCTGATCGCAAGGAGCATGAAACAGCTTTAACACAGAGACTTGTGAGCATCTCTGGTACAAAAGTGCATTTAGAGACTTGTACAAACTGATAATCATATCTCTGAAACTTCCCATGACATCAATAAGCTGTTAGCACAGTTTTTCTCCTCTGTGTCATTTGAAAAACTACCTGAGGAACAGCATCGGGGACTCTCGAACCTGTAACCTGGCACTGTTGGCTAGAAACACTGAACGAACAAGGACCCTGGACAGTGACAAAATGCTTAAAGATCCCATATTATGCTCATTTTCAGGTTCATAATTGTATTTTAAGGTTGTACCATAATAGGTTTACATGGTTTAATTTTCAAAAAACACCATATTTTTGTTGTACTGCACAGCTCTCTCTCACTGCTGCAGCTCCTCTTTTCACCCTGTGTTCAGGTCTCTGTTTTAGCTGACAGAGTGAATCATCTTTTCTTCTGTACTATCTTTGATTCCACTCGCACATGCGCAGTAGCTCAGATCGTAGATCATGTCAGTTAGCTTCATAGACAGTAAAAGAAAGGTTGTTTCTCCAACTTTGGTCAGTTACAAACAGGATTAGCTGGGATACTTCTTCTAAATGAGGGGGCACATGTAAGTACTTCTTTTGTAGATTATGGTGAACTTGTGTGTGTTGTAGCAGTGCTTTGCCATTGAGAACGAGCTAGCATGCTAACGCTAGCGCTAGCATGCTAACGGTTGCGGTTAGCCCGTCGTTTCAGCTAGTTACGCAAAAAGCGGTGCAGATTTTGAACAGCTCACCCAGAGACTGAAGGCAGGACACATTCAGAAACCCGTATCTCACTCAAAACAGCATGGATATATATTTTTTCAAAGTTTGTATGCGTGTGGAAGCACCAGAGACACAAGATAACACCCCAAATCCCAGAAAAAGGGTTTTTTTCATAATATGGGCACTTTAATGCATTCACACTCAACCACAATAACAGACGGATTGTTTTGTCCTGAAGATGTCTAATGATAAGTGCATTGCCCCCCTCTGTTGAAATGTAATGCATTTGGTGGCTGAGGGACAATTCTGCATCTATGTGCTCATTCATACAACATCCATGGAACGGCATACTGTTGACTCATTAGTTGAGGTGCTGATAACTGACAGCATAAGTTTGTGATCTCAGAGTTTGTGGCTGAAATGTGCACAAACCTGTGTCTCTTGTTCGCTGCATTTGTGCAACCTATATCCGTGGCATAATTATGTGAAGTTTTATATTCACAAGTGTGTTAACGTAGGCAGGCTTGTCAACCGTATGTATATATCTTGAGCTGAATATCTTGCCTTGTGTTTTACACAGAAAGGCATTGGAACTGTCGCAGAGGCCCTGCTCCACAGTGGGAAAACCTGCTAAAAATTCCCATTGCCAGTTGACTAGTATGCGCTTTCTGTTGTTTTTTTCTGGTGTTTTTTCTGGTGTGTCCCATTCCAGAAAAACAAGGTTAGTTAACAGTAGAAAACAGCATGGAGGCTAGTGAAAATGTTACAGTGGTTACTTATTTTGATATATCTGTTACGTCTTCAGTCTCTCTTTTTAAACTCTGTGCCGAATAATTTGGAACAATGTTCGAGTTCGAAAAAGGTTGGAAGTTACCCATGGAGTTTGCAAGCGTCATAGCATCGCACCGGAAAAGTGGTGAAAATAAGCGTGTCCACTCAGGTGTCGGATGTTTCCATCACTGCCAATCAGAGCTGGAGTCGATAAATTCCCGTGACTGCAAACTCATTTGTTAATTTTTTTGGAATAAAATGCCGAATGTACCCTTTACCGCTAAAGACAAAAGCGAGATGTAATGGGTGTTAGTTGTTTTTATCCAGTGGGTAAGCTAAACATTCATTCGCTGACTGCTGATCGATTTAACTCAATGATGTAGCTTGCAGGCAGTTGATAAAAGCTTTTACATTTGCTGTTTGATGATAATTTCACGTAGACACACAAAGTGCCGAGTTTTAAAATTCTTGTTTGCTTGAAATAAATAGAAGAACCTGGTAGTTAGCATGAGCGCTACCTAAACCAACTCAAGTTTCATCAACAGACTGGGAATGGGAGAAGACGTCTTACTGTTCGCTTGACGTGTGATCTAAGTGGAGTGCACCAAAGGGGGCAGATGGCAAAGACATGGTCTCACTTTCACACATGGTGCCTGGAAAAAACCTTAACATCAAAGCCTTATTTTTTTCTACCCCAAAAACTGGGCTGAATCTAATATCTACATTAGGTCTCTCATGGGAAAAGAAGACAACTTAACTGGTTTTCTCGCATACCTCAAGCCTGGTTCCTTCATACTAGAGGAATGGCCACACCATTATTTGATCATTGTGGTGGTTAGAGGGTTAAATATCAGACTAATACTGATATTTTGCTACTCAAGCTGTCACCAGCCAATATGTTTTCTAGTTGTCTTTAAAGGTCAGATATTATGCTCATTTTAAGCTTTATATTTGTATTTTGAATTTCTCCTAGAACACGTTTACATGCTTTAATGTTTTCTCATACTGTCAGTTTTCAGTTTAAGTCCCCCTACTAAAAAAGCCCAGTCTGCTCTAATTGGTCAGTGTTTCAGTGGTCTTGCGCATCTGCATTCTCAGAGTCTCTGTATCGTCATTGCAGCTAGGGAATGATTGTAACGGCCCTGTAGTGGCACTTTATACTTATATAAAATAGTATAGACATGACAACTGTACGGAAGTCCTAACAGCTCGTTTAAAGGGATTGAACACGGGCTGTGTGCATTTCTCTGTGGATTGGGCAGTTTGATAATTTCTCAGTATACACACACACACACACACACACACACACACACACACACACACACACACACACACACACACACACACACACACACACACACACACACACACACACACACACACACACACTTGAGACAGAGGTTCATCTGAAGTGTTTCACAGGCCTGATATACAGTCTGTTTTGTTGTATCCAGATGAGAGTGGCCACCAACTGCTCTAGCAGGTGTCTGGATCACATCTGGCCTGATGTTCTCACACCACAAAACTGCTCCTGAATGGCTGGCACTGCCCGGGCTTCTTAACACGAACTGGCAAGTGTTGGCTCTACAAGGGCACAGTCAGCCCTCAGTAGCATGTCTTTTCTACAGTGCCCTTTGAGGAAGACGTGGAATAAATGCTTTCATAAAGTAGGAGTGGCCTCCACAGGCCGAAATGGAGCACATAAAGCAAAATGAAAACGACAACTGTGGTGCAAAGATAGTTTCCTTTCAGTAAAAGTACTACATGTGCTTCTGGCTGTGGAAATGTCATCTGTTGCCACAAAAGAAAGTGAGCTTTGGTGTGCAGGTGAGCTAGAGTCTGACAAAGGTGTTAGATGTTGCGATAAAAGGAACTTTTGGATGAAGAAACAGAGACTCGCATCCAAAAATCTCTGGGTGGCATGAGGTCGCTAAGTGTATCATTACATGCAAGCAACAGATGCATGGAGCTGTACCTGTCTTGTGCCTACACGCCACAGTGTTTACTGCTACAAATGAGCAGCAAATTGGGTTGACATGTATTGGCTGCTGTTACAACAATGTCCCAAAGCGCTGGATGTGCCAAAGAGCTATGCAATAAGTCAACCACAGGAGTTGTCTCATCTTCTCTAAACAGTCCGGAAAAAAACGTCTTAGATGTAATCTCTTATTCTGCAATAGTAACCTCTCAACCTGTAAAGTTATGTAAGGTCTTTTTAGGAATATACTCTTCTAGATATGCATATGCATGTGTGACCTTGTGCTTGTTAATGATGATAACCAGCCCCACATTGTCCAATAGACTTCACTACTGCCCATTACTGCACCATGCCAGTACCATCTCTAAAGCCATTAGCTGGTAAACATGTAAACTACATGTGACCTCTGTCTACAGATACCTATAAATTATGACTCCTGCTGGTGACAGATGTTTACACAGCTAAGGCTGCCACTGCTGAGACCTGGCCCCAGTCCAAATAAAATAATATCCAGTTAAGGAGAAGTCAGCCAACATGTAATCCAAGTGCATAACTAGGAGGGTGAAGGAATCTGGAATATGTTAATGGGCTTCTTATTCTTTTAAAGCTTTATACTTTTTTTCCATCTAGCATTTGTCACTACCACAGCCTTGTTTCATTGTCTGGACCCTAAAACAAGATTCGTGAGACACCCTGATGGAGAAAGAAAAGTCAAAAGCAGTCACCACAATTTATGTCCTCTTTGACAAAGCGCAACATAAAAATGTGCTGTGTTCAAATCACAAAGCCGATTACAAATAGATTTCGACTCTCTTTTTACACTTCCCCTCTTTTTACACTGTGTGTGTGTGTGTGTGTGTGTGTGTGTGTGTGTGTGTGTGTGTGTGTGTGTGTGTGTGTGTGTGTGTGTCCTGAGCCTGCATGGCGTGCAGCCAGAGCGAAGAACAAAAACATGCATGGGCTTAAGTCAACACAGACAACAACAAGACAAACTACAACAATGGCCACAACCACACAACAACAGCCCATTCTGGTGGATATGGGGCCCAGTGGTGGAGAAACATCTTGGCTTAGGAGATTAGGAGAGCAACTTACAACTCAACTGCATTCATTGGCAGGTGAACTGCACAGTATTTGTTATGAATATACATAAAAAATGTAACAGCTAAAACTCCACTAAGACAAAGCTCCTTTATTAACTTACATTCTCGTGATTAATGAATGAAACATAAAGTGCCTTGGTTAAGTGATTGAGATCTGATGATTACGAAGGACAAAGCCTTTGATCCACATTATTTTCATACTCACCAAACCATTCAGAGACCACTGTCCTGTAGCATCTGCATTTATTCCGCATTTATTTACTTTAATTTGTCACCCAGCTGTATTTATGCAACCAAACTGCAACAACCACGGAAGCAAATTGCAAGCTGTAATTGGATTGACAAGATGTTGGAAAGGTTGTGAAAGGTGTCAGCAAGGACGCCATTTAGTCTGGCTGTACTCAGAGTGTAACAATCCAACTTTCTATGGTAGAATTTGCAAAGTCAAACACAGACAATCCTACCCTTAAATATGTTAATAGTTTTTTCGATGAACAATGGATCAAATGACTGTGTAATATGGAAGGTGTTACTCATAGTTTCGAACACACAGATAATTAGCATTCAACTTTGCAGTTCCCGTCAACTCTAATACGCTTCTTAGCATCTTTCAGCTCATTGCTTTGGTTTTACGACCGGCAACTTTACTGCATTCAGTCTCACCGCACGTATTATTGCCGTTTGTAGACACAGCAGGTTGTTTTTTAGCAAAAGAAAACTCACTGTACACTACCTGTCCAGCACCAAACAACAGACAAAGTTAGTGGCTAGCAGGTGAAAATAGTGGAGTATTTAACATTAGCAGCTGAAGTGCCACATATTTCCCTCAGAAGATGGTGGAAACCTAGTCTTGATCAACAAAAGTACATTTCCAGGATAATTGCTTGACATCCGGCGCGTCACCTTCCGCTCTCTGTGTGTTGGCGTTCTCAAACTCTGTTCGCTTCGGAAAACAACAAACTTCCAGCTAGCAAGCTACACACTGAAAATGGCAAGTTTGGAAGAAAATTTGGAACGTGGAACAAGGCAGGCCTGCTTGGTTCTTTCAGGGAATGATTGTAAAGATGTACAATAAATATGTTTACGGCATTTACTCTCTAACTGGGACGTTTCGGGACCGATTGGCGGGGATTGCTGTGGACAAAGTATACAATCCGATACACTGGTAAGAGCATAATACGTTTAACCATATATCGAGCTAATTTATACAGCTCAGGTTACTGTATTGTGTGAACAGTTAACTTCATTTTATATTTTATGTGGCGTTTTCTTTTGCGGGCTGCAAATGTTCCACTAAAACAAGTTCCTTCCTGAGACTATTTTGCAGAGCCATCGTCGCTGCGTCCAGAGCTTAGCACCGCCCAAGACGATTGTGATTGGTTGAAAGAACTGCAAAAAACCAAGTGTTTTTTTTTCTCCCATTCCAGAATGTATGTGTGGTAGAGCCAGACCTTACTCCACAGCGCTGGCAATGCGAGACAAGACCCCCCCCCATGGACGCACAGTTGTTGCATTGCCACAAACACAACTCCATACTAATGCTAATGTTGCTCTGTATCTGCTGGATTTGTAGTTGAGCAGTTGTTTGCTAACAAGTAAGCCACATCAACTTTATGAAATGATATAGTGTCAAAGTTGTGTTTAGCTTGTTTCCGCTGCCCCCAAGTGGCCAAGAAATACGTTGCTGCAGGCTTAACCATCTTTAACACAACGCACTGTTACCCGGGGCCGGGGCTGATGTGCTTACTGCTTGACATCTAGGATGCTAGCTAGTTAGCTAGTAGTTGTGTAAAGACAGACAGAGGTGCTCTCTTATCACAGACACAGCTCATCAAGAGGAGCAACAGTTATTGTGGTGTGAGTTTGAACAACTCTGGCGGAACCAGCGATACACTCTGCTACCACGAGGCAAAGTATTACGTACTGTAGCTTCCGTTACATAATTGATCTACAGTCTTATTGCTTTGCTCTGATAACAGACAGATGTATGTCTCATTCATTCAATCCCTCTGCTGCTCTGTGCATCCTCTCTTCCCATCACTTTGCTCCTTCTATTATGATGACCACATAAATCTTCAGGGGATGACCCTCTAAGACCTCTTTACATCTGACATGCACGCTATGTTGCCCTCTGTCCCTCCCCCCCTCGCTCTCTGTCTTTCTCTCTCTCTCCTCAGAGCGAGTCAGAGAGACAATGAGCTCAACATCGAGGCCCAGTAATGACTCCCAGCCTTGGTCCTTATTAAAAACACACCGGGTGCTTCTGCACTCCGCAGGCAGCCATGAGGCCTTCCCCTCCTCACACCACAGGGCCTGAGAGCTGGGAGATAGAGGAACAAGCCAGCCTCAACACAGCTCCATGAACCAAAAAAAACTAACAAAAATCCAGTGTAAGCCTTTACCACTGTAGCATTCGAAGTTCCTGTCCCAACTAGTCCAGGCCTAATTCCGCAGGCAAGTCTTCATTTAATCTAAGGGTGCTCAATTACCATCATTAACCCCAACCTCAGCCAAAACCATAACAGAGGCTGCCTACAGTCCCTGGCTCCAATACATCAAGGGTGGGGCAAATATGTCCTGTCACATATTTGCACGTCTTTTAAAGTGTGTTGGGTTCATCTTTCACACTTCTTCATCATCATTACATTGGTAAAAAAAAAGAATTGTGAAGCATATCAATGCCACAGTTTTGCTGTGACTCAACAGATGGACACGTCAGATAGTTAGCATGCAAAAGTGGGGCCAGCTGCACCTTTACCTCTCCATGTCCATACTTGGGTGGCTAAATTACAGGCGAGCGCTGCATAGAGACTCTTTATTGCATCTGACCAGCTCACTTCCTCTCCATACCAAAAGCATTGCATGCTGAGCTTTATTTTGATGTGGCGTGTAAGCATAATTAGAGGTCCCATAAAAGCGGGGGGGGGTCTTGTCCATCTGTCGAGTGTTAAGGGGTGGGCGATCAGAGCCCAATGCCTTGCTGTTGTTAGAGCGGCAGCCATCCGAACAGGCATTGATGCAAACAGCCTTTAGCGCCAAACTACAGTGTGTGTTTGTTTCTGCACTCGTCAATGTATTTTCTCAAGTGGCCTCCTTGAGTTTCAGATTTCCAGGCCTTGCAGATCGATGCAAAGTAGGTACTAGTCGGCACGCACACAGAGGAACACACTGACATGGCAAACAAGGGCAGATTCAGAGTGCGTCCTTTTCCAGAAACATTAGACATTAAGCATCCTTCCAAGGGCTCTTGGATCCCTAAATCTCTACGCCTCTTTTAGGGCAGGTGAGAAATCAAATGTATGTCCTGTCAGATAGACTCAGTTACTAAAAAAAAAAAAAAGTTTACAGGAAATACACTTATTTACTTTCTTGCCGAGAGTCAGATGAGATGATGGATACCACTCTCATGTCTGTACAGTAAATATGTAGGTACAGCCAGCAGCCAGTTAGCTTAGCTAAGCATGAAGACGGGGAACAGCTAGCGTGGCTTCATCAACACCTCTATAGTTCACAAGTTACACATGGGGTTATGTGCTGGATTATTATGTGCCCTGGCAACTGCTCTCTGCCAAGTAATAGTAAAAGGATTAATGTTCACAATACATTTTTTTGCGTTAAACTAACAAGCTATGATGGTTCATTTGTGAGCTTTAGAGGTGCAAGTAGGTGGATTTGGTTAACTTTAAACACAGCCAGGCTAGCTGTTTCCCCCTGCTTTCAGTCTTCATGCTAAGCTATACACAGACAGACTGCACAGACATCAGCAGTTAAATGCTTAAGCTAACTAATAGAACAACAGTTCCTTCATTACTTTTAGCTTTGGCCTACTATTTCAACAGTTTATCAATTAGGCTACTTTTAGCTAACCATTTCAACAGTTAAGTAAGCTAAGTATTTCTCAGGTCAATTGCTAACTAGTTTTCACGCACATGTGGTGCTTACTAAAGACACCAATTTGTAATCCTGTTTATTTTCCACCTCATATACACAAATATATAGACAGACCGCACAGGCATGAGTGGTATCGATTAGGGCTGCACAATATATCGTTTTTTTATCGTCATCGCAATATTAACTGCCGCAATAAACATATCGCGAGATGCTACGACACATCGCGAAAGACACTCCGTTTTTTTTATTGAGTAGAAAACTGCACTTTAAAATGTAACTCATTCTTTTTTCAATGGTGCCCTTTATATTCAATTCAATGTTCAATGTGTTCCGTAAAAAAATGTTGTAGGTGATTTCCTTTTATTTGTTATAAATTCAACGAGCAATTTGTTGTATTTTAGCACAATACTGAAAGCAGCACGAAATGCAGAAATGAGTACACTTCAATATCTGCTCATTTATCGCAAGTAATATTGTTATTGCGATAATCAACAACATTACCGGATATGGCATATTTTTTTCATATCGTGCAGCCCTAGTATCGATTTTCTCATCTAACTCTTGGCAATAAGCGAATACGTGGATTTTCAAAAACGTCCACATTTAGGTTCAAGTTTCATTCTTTTTTTGTAAACTGCAAAGGGGAAATTGTTCATTTTTAAACAATTCCCATGATAAAATTCATTGGGGAGAAAACACAATGGATGCCTATTGTCCCCGCGTCATTACCTCTAAACAGCTTGTCACTGAATTCTTTTAGAGGTGTGTGTTAGTAATGTGAGAGGTAAGTAGTCTGGAGTGCATTTCGGTGCAAGCCAGAGGGGCTCCATCTCCGGCTCCGGGCAGCTCTCCTACCTGCGAAGACCTTGTATGAGTCATTTTTTTGGAGAAAAAAATGCTCCTTTTGTGTTATTGTTTTATGTGTGGCACGTAGAAATGATTCCCACATTAGAATTTTTACAGCCCAATAAACTTGAGAGAACTGGACCAAATTGCCTGGTCATATTTAGTAGCTTTATAAGGAAACATATTAAGGTGTAATTGCTTCAGGGGAGTGCGCAATTGAGGAGAACGAGCATTGGTGAGGGTTACAAAACTGCCCTTGCGTTTAGGAGGGACACTGCAGTTTTTGTCTGCTGCTCGGGAGGTTCCAATCACCGTGTGGAAATATGGAGTGTTTTATATACGATTTGATATAATAACTTCATTTTATTTCACATTTCCGAAAAGAAAAGAAAAAAATGAAGTGTGGTAACATGTAAACCATCTGTTTGGCATTTAGCTTTGCCAGCATATGGGATTTTCTGATGACAATGATTGAGGGTAGAAGAGAAGATCCCTTCGTGTATTCCCCCTCAGGGACCAAATCTGCTCACAATTAATGTTTTTTCGTTGTGGTGTGGTAGATGGAAGCCTGCAGAAGTGTTACAAAACAAGCTTAGATAAATATAGATACATATAGATGCTGTCTCCCATCTCCTTGTCTTGTTCACGTCACAAACGTGCTCACCTAGCCAGTTCAACTCATTTGGATTAATTGAATTTTTTAGATTACAGGTAAGATGGGGGAAACGTTTTTTGTTTGGGTTTTTTTTTTTCTCAGGGGAAAACAGAGAAAAATTGAAACAGATCATAATCACGTGGTGCCCGAAAGAATCTCTCTGTGTCTGTGTCTGTGTCTCTCTCTCTCTCTCTCTCTCTCTCTCTCTCTCTCTCTCTCTCTCTCTCTCTCTCTCTCTCTCTCTCTCTCTCTCTCTCTCTCTCCAGTAGAAAGTTCATGCCACCGCATGTTTTTTTCCTCTGCTGGGGTTTTCTGCAGTGTAGCATGGCATGAGCGCACTGAGGAGCCTTTCACCGGCTTCATCTGATACCACTGTGACTCGGAGCAGGAGCTGCGCTACAGGCCGGGATCGACATGCATGGGTTAGTAGGTCAAACAAGGAGCTAGTCTTTCGACAGAGTTTGGAGGCTGGGTCAGACTAATGTGATTTATCAATACAGCGCATAAGTGAATCATTGTCCTTAATGGCCATGATAATCCCCAAGACAGACCGTGGACGTGGTTGGTCGAGGAGTTGGGGGTGGGTGGGGGTGGGTGAGGGTGGTGGTGGTGGTGGTGGTGGGGGGGGGGGGGTATACATTGTTCTGGACTTGATGTCTTGATTAGAGCATCAGGAACTTGCACCTGCAGGTTGTACATGTGTCTCCTTGTACTCTTTTTCACACACACACACACACACACACACACACACACACACACACACACACACACACACACACACAGAGAGATTTACACTTATGGAGGCTTGGCTGAAAAGACAGAGCTCTGTTTCTTGACGCCGGAGCTCAGGCCTAGGTCAAGGCTCGGCTCGCTGTAATCCCTCTCAGGTGATGCTGTTCACATTCAGCCGTTTCCAGCTGATCTGCTTAAATATGCCTTCCTCATCCCCTAAAAAAGCCCCCACCTCTCCTCAACCAGCACAACCTCCTCCACACTGTCACATCTCAAATCACTTTCCGGCCTTTCCTTCAAGCTGTGAGTTTTAAAGTAAAAGTTTTGCACATCCAAACACTTCTTCTGTGCAGGTGCAAAGGACAATCACCATTTATTGATGCTGCACCATTTTTTTTAATAAATGGTGATGCTGCAGCAAGAGCAATGTGCGGGATTTTCTCTTTCTTCCAAGTTCTTTACGAGATGAGTAAAATAAACAAACTCCTTCTGTTTAACGGAATCTCATCATGTGAGAAGGCCTTGTTAACAGGTGCCGTCTACGGGGCTTTTTCACTTTTTCCAAAGGCAAGAGTGGCAAGGCTGGTTTGAAAGCAGCCGCTTGGAGTGTTCCCTCTCCTCCCCGTTGGGCACTTAATCAATGTATTATATTGCGCTGAAGTACCGGCTTCCAACATTAACACTTACACCCACAAACCTGGGACTATAGTGTGAGCTTTCAGCACACTCAGGCCTGATTTCCAGGACTTAGAAAGAGAGGCCACAGTGTTTGAATTACTTATCTGCATCCAAAGATTCTATTTTTTTTTGTTTGTATTCATACAGCCAAGAACTGCATTTGACTTAAGAATTTCCAAATCATTCAATCTTTTTTGCTTTATTATCAACAAACCACCGTCAATTCACAAGTGACAATGAGTATCAAGTTTCCACACTCTTTTATATGGGATTCTTTGTCTATTCAGCCACAAGTCACAACTATTTTCTGTGTCTTCTGGGATCAAAAAGTCACCACACACACCCTGGTTGCCGACGGTCATCATCGGTACAAAATGTCACGCACCTCTGACCTCACTCCCCCCCACCCTGCTAGGCTGCAACACTGTTGAAGTAACAGATTACACAGTTGAATATGATCTGAAACATGTGCTGTGGCCTGCTGGGAATTCAAATTTTGGATTTCTGGGTAGATGGGGAAGGGTACACAGTATCACATGGCAACTTTTCACCACTCACCACTGCTATTACCTATTCATTACCTGTTTAAACGCCTTAGGGCCCCACTGTGTGTCTCTGTTCCTCCAGGCAGCATTGGTACTCAAGCCTGATTTTATGTAGTCAGCAGGTGGCATCATTAGCCAGAGAATAAAAATGAAAAGTAATACCCTTGCATCTGGCTATGATATCATAGAAGGGCTCATTGGCATAATTTCCCCACTTCTAGTGGGCAGGACAGGGGGTAAGGAGGTGTACATTTAATATGTTTTGTCGTCTGTTTTACGTGAAAAAAAATGTATACGCACAATTACCGCGGCCAAATGGGAGGTTGGGTCATGCCATGCAGTGAGTGAGCGAGACAAGATCAGCCCAGAAACCACACAAAGATCCCAATCTTGCCTCTACTCATACGTTTCAGCGGGCTCCAGTTATACACAATGACCGTTTTTCTCCTTGACATCCCCTAATTATAATGGCATCTCCATCCCTTTACACCTCACTTGGTCATGTGGCTGCATGCACACACAGTATTTCATGGCAAAACATTTTTTTCATGCATGTTAAAAATGAACAAGACGTTTGTTAAATTAT
This sequence comes from Gymnocephalus cernua, assembly GCA_023631565.1. Taxonomy (NCBI): domain Eukaryota; kingdom Metazoa; phylum Chordata; class Actinopteri; order Perciformes; family Percidae; genus Gymnocephalus; species Gymnocephalus cernua. The sequence goes on along the minus strand of CM042429.1, from coordinate 18,437,792 downwards.
GCAGGATGTGTTTTGTTTCCCCGTGAAACAGCTACGCTTCGTGAGCCGAGTGTGGCCAAATTGAGTTTCTAACGCGTCTGGGTCTCAACACTCCTGAACGGTTTGGATAGCTCTCCGTGCATGCCAGACAGGCTGTGTATAAAGCTGTCACAGGGACCTTGAGGGCTAGAAAAATATTCAAGCATTTCTGGGCCTATTGGACAATGATCTCTTACACAGGCTTCTTTCAATATAACCGTGATAAATAAAGGAAGGAAGCAAATACCAAAAACTTGGCCAGCTGCCACTGCTTGCTACAATGGCACTTTTGGCCCAAAGTGCTGTTTCAAATACACACACACACACACACACACACACACACACACACACACACACACACACACACACACACACACACACACACACACACACACACACACACACACACACACACACACACATATACAACATTACTGTAAAGGCAGAGCCTGTACATATTTGCATGGGATTACTTTGACAAGTGTAACATCCATTCTGAGAGCTGGAAGTAACAATGTGTAGCTTATAGTGCTCAGCCTAGAGCTGTTCTTAAAGGTCAAATGTGTAAGTTAACCTCTTGATCTCATCCCTGTTGGTACCCCCCCCCCCCTCCCTTTCTCTCTCTCTTTCCCTCTTTCTCACACAGATAAGGAGGCACCTAAAGACAAATGTTAGGACTTTGATTTGCTGCGTGACCATCCAAAATCCAGATCGAAGCAATTCCACACAATAAAGATCAACCATACTAAGAAAAATGCATTCTATCTTGCTTACACTATCTAAGATCACACAGTCCTCAGAGAAAGAAAGACAGAAACACACAGAGGAGAAGAAAAACGTGTGTGTGCCAGTACCCCGCAGTGATTGCCTGATTATTTGCAGATGGGCAATGGAGGGCTCGCAGAGTGTGGAGGTTCCCTCTGGCACGCAGCGCATATGATTAAATATGTGATTGCCTTACAATTTACAAGACCCCCTCTCTCTCTCCTGACTTGAAATGTTTCTACTGTACTGCCATACTGTGCGGACTGTTTAGCGCTGCCCAAAAGTCCGCAACACGGTCCCCGCGCGGCAACCCTTCTCTCATGGTCACCCCGAGGGCCTTGGTGATGTGTTATGTCACGGGTCTGAGGAGGGCTCGGCGGGGGCCACTTTCCTAATCCCACTGTCTCCCCATTCATTCAGAGTATAGAGCAGTGTTTACAAAGGGGCTGATCCCCTCCTCAACTCCTGCGCCTCCGCTGAGCGATTGTTATGCGGGTTTCCTACCAACTGTTCAAAGTGGTTATGAGATCAATTAAAACCAGCTTATGGGGAGGTGTGTGTGTGTGGGGGGGGGGGGGGCTGGAGTGGATATGTGCAATTCATAAGTCAGAGGAAGGGGATTCCGTATCTATTCATTAAATAACTCCAACAATACGACCCCCCTCCCTCACTATAAGCCGCCGTCTCTCCATAGACCGATCCGCACCAGCAGCTTTTTAGCAGTTTCACATGTAAATAATATAGGGACTAGGGAGCCTCTTTGTTGGGGTCACAAAATCGGGGATGCAGCGTTAACAGCCCGTCTGGCAAACGTGGTTTAAATACAATTAGCCAATCCAATGACACAACATGTTTTCATATTCATTTTTGGACAGCCACATGCGTTGCCAATTTTGCGCACATTTTACGCATTAGCTACCGGCTCAGAACTCGTTACATCATGTGGAAAATCTTCTTTTGGGGGGTTGATTAATTACATCAAGTGCTGCGAGACTAAATTGTGGTTTAATTACATATTTCCTTCAGCGTGAATTTCTGGAATGTCCCAGGATTAGACTATAAGATGTGTAAGATCGGCAATCACCTGTGCATTTAAAATAAATCAAACGGAGACAGTGATCAATATTCCGCCTGCTCTGTGCGCTGTGCACACGCGGCCGTTTAACAGAATGCGAGAGCCACCCTGTTCAGGGCTGTTGCCTCCCGTGACCCACACAAACTCTTAAGGCATCTGTTAAAGTCAGCCCGCTGGATGCTGCTCTAAAGACAAGCCCGTGTTACCTCTTTTGTTTCTCCTCCAGCGGTGCGACGGCGCCTGACAGCTGCTGTACTCCATACAGTTCAACACGACCAGGGCAAATGAGAAGAGTCGAAACTGCATCTGGACGGCGATCTGTTGTTCGGACTCCAGTAAAAAGGTGCCAGCAGGGCTCGGGATGAATTCTCGGACTTTGTTATGTCCTCCTCCAGTTTCTTCTTTAGTCGATCCTCAACATGTGTCAAACATCAGACGAGATGCGACATGTTATCACGCCGCCGATTGGGATCATTTTATGAAGCGCCCTGATCCTCCAGTCACTAAAAGTGTCCGCTTTGGTGCGCTGCGGGGAGAATGACAAAAGGAGGTTACTGTGATAACAGCGTAATGAAATCAACACCTTCCTAAACAATGATGAGTGCGGTGATAAGAGGGGGATGCAAACTAAAAAACAAGAAGAAAAAAAAGCAATAGATCTTCTGTGTGTTAATGTGTTGGAAGTTGGAACAATCACAGATGCAAAGGCAAAGCGCGCTGCTCAAACGCCCCTTCCCAAAAAAAAAAGAATAACAATAAGCGCAGCCGTGCGTAAAAATCGCCAAGACGCTCCGTTAAAATAACGTGTCGGTGTATACCTTGCATCAGATGAAGTGTAATTCCGCTCCGGTCTACTTTTAGGTTCCCTCTGAGTGCAAGTGCGGCTCGGGAACATGCAGCATCCCTCTTTGTGTGAGAAACTTGTGTCTCCAGAAGAGAACGGAGGTCCGAGGAGGAGGAAAAAGGTGGTCGCGGACGGTGAAAGGGGGGGATTTCCTTCCCTCCTCTCTGTAAAAGCTTAGATTCCGTTTACCTGCGGTCCCTCACTCAAACTTGTCCGCTCCGTGTCCTGTAGCGCAGCAGAAACAAACTCACATGTGTTGCTTTCTTCCAAAAGGGAAGACGAGAGCCGGTAAGTGAGAGTGCGTTTTGCGCGCTGCTGAAGTTGAGCACTGACTGACTCCCGACTGGTCCTGATGCTTGCTGCCTTTTTCCTCATATAGCGCCGTGCCGCTGTCACGTGTGGATGTTTTCTAGTTTTGTGTTTCTTCGTATTTAAGATGTTGAAGATGACATTTAGTTAATCCCCCCCTCCACGCGCACTCACCCACAGTGGCAGTACGAGGTGGCCTCTGGGTCCTAGTGAGCGTAAAAGATGGAAACATCCCACAGGGAGAAAAAAAAGTTAGTTTAAAAAAATAAAAGAAATAAAAAATAAATAAAAAAAATTGGGATATGGGATTGCAGCTTGTCTGTGGCGGGCAAACATGGCTTTATTGCGGCCTATTTTAAGATCCAGAATATCCCTTTAATATTTCAATGGGAATCCCAATTTCTTATTATACGATAACGCAATTACACTATATTTTTTCCCTTCATAAAGGCCTTCGTTTCAAATGTAAGTGTAGGCTAGTGACCCGTTACAATTGTAGATACAAAAAAAAGGAGAGAATAATTGCGACGCAGTCAATCTAACTATCTCAGCTCAGCTTTTTTCCTCTGGCGATATCTCTTTTGAATAATTAGAGGTTGGCCAAATAAGCAATTTTCTACATATTGTGCGTAATGATGTGGGCCCCGCAAGTCAACCATCTCGTCACGCCTCTTTTATTGCGCACCCAGGACTCCGGGGCTGTAATTGTGGGACATGAATAAATCATTCAATACATTCAAGAGTTTTCCAGGGCAGGGGCCCTCTCACACACTGACCCACGCGACCTCATCCACGGAGCCATGTGAGGTGGCCAATGGAGGCAGAGACTGTCCTTCAGTCAGAACCAACTTACCTTGTGTGGGGGATATGACATGAGGGGGGGCTGGCAGCCATCCACCCCTCTCAGTGACATTCAAACGCTGGCTGCTCGTCAACTACAAATTAGAGAAAAGATGTGACAGTGGAGTTATGGAAGTTAGTGACAGAGGCTCCTAGGACAATAATCAGATTGTAGCAATGTATACATGACGAGCAACTAAAAAACACGAATACTGACCGTTTTTTTTTTGTCGCCCTTTTGATTGCAGTACAAAGTTGTGAATGCTCTACCCCCTTCAGCCACTAGGTGTGGCACTTAATCTTTTATTTATTTCAGGAAATTATTTTCATGTGGGAGTTATATTAGTAATTCTACATCAGACAAACTAGTGTGACACCGAGAAGAAACAAAAACACACTTTCATAAGACAAGGGAATATATATATAAAAAAATATGACGGTCGTGTGTGAAAAGATATAATCGTTTTTGTGTAAACACGATGATGAAGAAACAAATAAATGAAAAAAAAAATCAGTTTTTTTACCTTGGGTGTCCTCACAGAGATCACACAGACCTCCCATCTTAATATTACAAAATGTCATTTACACGCTGGTTTTACACATTAAACAGCAGAGAAACCAGTGAAAAAATGTTTTCTCTGCCCTCAGGCAGTAAAACACACACGTGCAAGTACAAGTTTCCATTTCGTCACTGGAACTGATTGGAAAAAATATGGAGGAGGGGGGGGGGCTTTAACAATATGTACAGGGGGGGAAAAAAAAGAAGGAATCGTGGTTGTTTCCTTGCCAAAACCTATAGTGACCTTTGTCCTGACTTTGTTTATTTATTTCTCCAGAGAGAGAGAGAGAGAGAGAGAGAGAGAGAGAGAGAGAGAGAGAGAGAGAGAGAGAGAGAGAGCAGTGACAGACGTTGTGGTCAGGAGGGCTGTTAGCCGCAGGCAGTGCCTTTGGTTTGGACTCCTCTCTAAAACAACATCTGAGAGTGCACGGGTAAGGTGAATGTGATAATTTAGGCCTCTGGCACTTTTATTTTCATGATGTGTCATGAAGAAGGGGGCCGGTAAACCAATCACTTTATTCTCTCCATCCCTCCTTCTCCTTTCCTTTTTCCTCCATCCCTCCTTAACCTCCCTCCTACTCGTTGCAGTGCACATAAGTGGAGGTGACGTCAGCATTTGGATGGTCTGGCTCGGAGCCCTCACGGCCATAACAGCAATGAGAGGAGCTGCTGTGCACCCTGTCCATCAGAGATCCAGACTGGGCGCTCTTCGGCCTGGGCTGTTGGGTCACGCTTTACTAGGTACAAGAAAAGAAGAAAGAAAAAGTTCCCGGGCCACAGTGGTCACCTCCAATCTCGAAAATGTCAAGGAGAGGACGAGAATAAGGCAAACTGGGAAAGTTCAAGTTATACTTAGCAGCTTTCCATGTTTGTGGCTCCCAAATGAAAAAGAGGCAAAACGTCCAATGTCCAGAAATATTCCAACATGACATTCACAAACACAGCTGACACATTACAGCCAACACGTACAAACACCATTGTACTGTCACCATGAATCTAGTCCTACCTTACCTCAAGGGTTAGAAGAGATGTTCTGAAGCCTGAATGGAAAAAAGAACTGGGGGGGGATGGATATTAAAAGACATACATTTAAACACAGATCACGTGTTATGGTCAAAAGCGCTAGAAAAAAAGGTATTAAATGAACCTTCAGGTGAGATTGTTTTGTCAACTGCTGTATGCAAGATCAGGAATAAACTATGAACCCCCCAACCAAATATTTAATAATGAATCATGACATATTAAAGCCCATCCAAAACCTTTGGAGTATGCAGCTCTCAACCCCTGTAAGCTGTAAAAAGTGAAGTTTTTCACTCCTTTACAGAAGTCAGAAATGATCTCAAAATTCTCCAAAGGATATGAGATTGCCAAACAAAGACGTATGCTCTTTTAAAGGCGTCTTCCATACTTTGTATATCACATTGCACTTTTCTGCTTTTTTGCACTTCTGGTTAGACGCAAACTGGATTTCGTTGTCTCTGTACTTGCACTCTGCACAATGACAATTAAGTTGAATCTAAATCTTCAAGCAGCGTCTCCTTTAAGCCACAGAGTCCTACATTAGGAACAGTTGTGGTCGTTTCATCTGAGAGCTTTCTGTCTTGAATGGGTGTTCTTCACAATGGTTCTGAGCAGGCGGGGCTTTGTTGGAAACAGGCAATTTCACAAACTTTGGCACAGTAGGGATCAGGATTTAGCAATATTTAAATTGTTGTTTTTGACTGTTAAACTATAAATAAGAAATCAACATGCTCAACGCCGGTATGTGTAAGTGGGTGCCAAATCCTCAAAAGCAAAAATCAAAACATCAGGACACAGATAGCAGTCCTCCTGCTTATTCATGCATTTCACTGCCTACTCCAGATTGTTTTGGTTTTTTTCCCCCAGAACTTATACTTTAAGTGTTTATTTACTATATCCACAAGTAATGTTAAGAGACAAATCTAAGATCTGAAAACAGATTTCCAGGGGTTTCAGGTCATAATGCTTTTCAGATGATTGTTTAATAGTTTTATTCATGAAAACCCATTTAGTAAGCTCCACCATTCAGACACATTGCAGTTACCACCATGAAGCGCTGCGGTTGGCGGACAGACTTATTATAGGTGAAAACAAAACAAATGGAAACAAAAACAAAGCAGTGCTGAATGACTGGAGCTTCATGCTCTCTGTCTGCGGATAAACCACCTGCATGAAACACAGTTTTCACTGACCTGAAGCTCGGCAGCTTGTATAGGTCATAATGATTTATGGTGTAGTCGGTTGGTTCAGTTAAAGGGCTGAAAACTCTTCAGGACCATTTTAAAAAGTATACAGAGAAAATACATTTCACTCCGATGATTGTTCGGTTCACGTCACTTCATGTAGTGATAAGACTGACTACATAAAATCCTTCTTTAGTAGCTAAACTACATGTATGACGAAGAAAATGAAAAGCATGTGAAGAAATGAAAGCCTGTTTGTGAGCTATTATGATAAAGGAGGGAGAGAGAGGCAGAAGACTGAGTTATGAGAAGGTTGAAAGCAGAGAAGAGCGGGGGTGGGGTGGGACATTTAAAAGATTGTGTCCGCCTGGCTAATGGTTCTTTATGGCTCTCTTACGTCCTCAGATGGGCAGAATGACTGGCAGAGAGCGTGACCACTGGTAACCGTACATCACCTCTGTTTGCCCCCTCCAGCTGACGTCCCACTCAGCGAGACTGCCTGCCACGGTGAAGCGAACCACTAAAACACCATAAAACCAACAGACTAAACAGCCATTCATCATTACTGTGCACACATGAGCCGCATCACACGCGGCAGTCTTAACTGTCCCACTCGGTGACTCAATGCGCACATTAAAACTTCATCAAGTATTACCGATACAAAAAGGTCTGACCACTCAAACCTCAACCGCTGTTTGTAATGTCCAGAAATAAGGCAATCATGGGTGAAAATGCTTTTGTTGGTCACTTTTATTGAAGTTGTGATGACTTGAACAGAGTGCAAAACAGCACGGTGCTCTTTGAGATACAAGTGTGGAAAAAAAAATGCAACACAATGAGTAGGATGGATTCATCTTCGGTGTGTGGCTAAAATCCAGTTTCCTGACCTGCCCAGTTGGGTGTCTGGAAGAAAAGCGTGAAGAAAACGTGAAATTAGACCATTTGTGAATCACTGAGACTGATCAAAACAAAATTTTGCCGTTTGATTGTGGGAAATGTGAAAAAGTAACATACATGTGCAAGCAGTTAAGTGCTGACGTTTTGCTGTGGGTTGACAGGGACCCTAAGCAGCCGTCCCAGATGGTTGGCAGTAAATGTTCTCTATATGTAAGTGATTTGTAGCCTTGAGGACAGCAGGATGTAATGGTGCTCTGTGAGTTGTTTGCAGCCTCTTTTGTCTAATTACAAAAACTCCTTAATGAGGGAGGAGGGGATTTGCTGTTTAACAGGACAGGGTTATGGTAGCACTCCTGCTGCAGATATTCCAACAATAGGGAGGAGGGTACTTGAGCACATCAAAAGATAGCCACTTAAGCACAGTTAAAAAGTTAAACAATGTAACATGCTTGTTGTAACTCCGTGGCCTTGGTGCTGTCTCTCAGAGCTCCAGTTCAGAGTATGTGCGTGATTATTACTTTCTGTGTAGTTGAAGTACTTTAACAGTCTACATACCTCTAAAACACACAAGGTCAACATCAAAAACACACTTAAATGGGATGAGTGGACTCTGAGCCAGACATCTGCAACAGGTCCTAAGTGCAGGGAACTCCAGGATTTAAGTAATGTTCACCAAAAGCTAGTGTGAGGGTCCACCTTATTTACGTTGCTGGGCTGAGTCACAGAGCGCAGGCATCGTTTTATGGCTGTTTGGAATCTACCTTGTCATTAGGCCTTTGAAGAGCAATGGAGGGATGAAAGCGTTAGCTCTGTTAAACTTGCTCTTACTGACTTTTTCGTGTAAAGAGAGCTTTTGTTGATGGTTGTTCATCAACATTCTTTAGCCTTGTTCTTATGAGCTGATCATCTGAGACACTTTGAACTGCCCTGAGTTCATGTTGACCTCCTAGCAATCTGATCAGTTAAGGGAGGGATGGTAGCCTTCAGCGACAAGCTGGGAGGGGAGGTTTGTGTGCATTTTGTATATACAGTATGTGCTGTACTCGCCTCATTCTTGGTGCTCTGGGCCTGCTTTTTCTCAATGTTCATGGCCAACATTTGGCTGCGGAACGAGAGGCTCTTGGTCTTCTCAATCACCTGCTGGTAAGGTGATATGGCGTTGTTCCCCATGACAACATGGCCCTAGAAATATGGACAAAAGTGGACAACAGATTCAATCAATGGAATAACATCCAATAAGCCAATCACATTTGGTCTTGCAGACACACCATCCTACAAACCCCAACCAGAGGCTGCATAGGTCCTATTCCCATCCACATCTAGATAATTCTATGTCATTCTGGAGGACTGGGCTATGATTTGCTGATTACAGAGAACTGTTGTGATGTGTATGCCAAAGCATGCAGGTTCAACATGGAGCCTCATGAAGAGGACCTTACAAGGGTGAAATATTATGCTAACAATGTCCTTACATCCCAAAATCAGGATATAAATAATGCCTCAAGTCAAACAGGAGGAGCATTTAAAAGGGCTGTATGACCGCCACTACCTCCTAGAGCTGGGCAATATGGAGAAAATCAGATATCACCATATTCCTGACCAAATACCTCAATGTCGATATTGCGACCATATTGTAGGGTTGACAATTGGTGCTTTCACTAAAATATTTTAACAATGAGATTAAAATGTAAATGTAAAAACATGAATAATCCTCGGTAATATGGAAATAAAGAGTAAGTGGGTAAAAGCTAATAAAAGAACTGCGAGAACAGTCTGGTCAGTTTACATAATTACCCTACTGTAATGCAGCCTTTAAACCAGGAAAAGACAACACTTGCGTCATCTTATAATATCCAAAATCTAAGACGGTATCTAGTCCCATATAACAATATCGATATAATATCAATATATTGCCCAGCCCTACTACCACCACCAATTTGCAAAGGGCTGTTTAAAAAGCTTTGGTTAATTAGTTTAGTGCAGAGCCCACTGATTGAGGAAGAAGACAGAAGGTCTCACCAGTTTGGAGTCTATCTTTGCATCCAGCCTGGCGTTGCGGATAAGATTGACGATCCATCTCTCAGCATCCTCGGGCGTCATGTTCAGTTTGTCTGCCAGCATGCTGTTGAGGAAACATAGTGACATGAGGCTCTAACCTGGGTATAAGGCAACAGAAAGGGTATTGAGGTCTGTCTCAGCGCTGGACAGTTTGTCCCGAAAATGAAGAGAATACCCAAGGATGCCGACCCTGGCTAAGGAATCAGTCCATAGGGCTCCTCACATGGGACTAATATTACCATATGTGAAGACCTCATATAGTTAATGAATTAGTCACCAAAAATCACCGGTGCTTTAGATTTGTGATCAAACCTGAAGTCTGCGCTGACCATGCATTAGAACATTGGTTTACAGATTCCACTATGCTGTTTTACTTTTGTAGCCATGCTAGCATCATGGCTCTATGGATGGCAATGTTGCTCGTTCTACAGAAAATAGCTCAACATCTACCAGATGGATTAGTGCAGTTACTTTGTACAGTCATACATGGTTCGCAGACAATGTGTCCCAATTACTTTGGTGATTCCTCAACCTTTCCTCTAGTGCAATCATCCAATTTAAGTCTTATGGTTTATGGTTTAAAACAAATCAGCCTCAGCTGTACTTTGTGTTTAGTGCCAATATCAAATGTTATCATGCTAACACACTTAACTAAGTTAGTCAACCATCATAAACTTCATACCTGCTAAATACCAGCATGTTAGCATTGTGATTCTGAGCGTTTTAGCATGCTGACATTAGCATTTAGATTAAAGCTAACTGCTGTGCCCAAGTTGAGGTTCACACAGCCGCTACTATATTCTTGTTCAAATGACAAATGTCTAAAAAAAAAAAAAAAAAGTACTGCAGTTGTTATAGATCCCATAGTAAGATGAAAGTGTTGATGCATGTATGAAATATGGAATGAATGAAATCAAATAACTCTGTCAACACTACATTATGATGAATGTTGAACATTAGGTGCCAAGTGACTAGTCATTATTTTTCATTTAACAGTATTAATAGTTGGCCAACATATTGTGTTCAGGCAAAAGGTGTACAAGATGAAACACATCTCAAAAAACACTTCTAATGGGCCTCTACTAATGGCAGCTTGATTTACAGACTTGTACGAATAACTCAATTAGAAGTGCTGGGACTACCCCATGTTGTGAGCCTCTGTGGTTACTTATCCTTTTATTTTATTTTTTTTGTACCCTCTGTTCGGGACACACTTTCTCCCCACCTGGCTGCTAAAGCTCGTCATGACACACTGGTCAAACAGGGACTGTCCCTCAAATGAAAGCCAGGTTGGAGACCGGCCCGCTCTTTGATACAGCTAGACATGGATGTGTCACAGTAGAGGGAGGGGAGGTATGAGGGTGGCTGGGATTCTTTGATCCAAAGCTTTCCCCAGTGCAGCTGGCTTCCCTTGTGGCTTTCAAAATAACTAGACCCCCTCGATACCCCCATCTAGACCCCCTTCCCCCCTACGTTTCCTGCCCCCTTCCTCTTTTCTAACCCCCACCACCCTCCACGCCTACCGCATTTCATATAAGGGCCCCAATAAATATACTCACCCCTCTGTGCACTGCCCACAATTACTACAGCAACCCTAACTCATCTCAAAAGCAAGACACAGACCCCTCTCACCCCTGAAAAACCTTACTAACACACATACTTAATGAAATACTGTAGGTTTAAATGTGTCATTGTGCCTGTGTGTTTGTACAAAATAATAGGGGTGAAAAGGTCTACATAAAAACAATTTACTGTAGTAATTATCACTTCCTGGTCCATTCATCACATTTCGTGAGACTCCTTCAGCGAGTAAGCTAGAATTTGCCCAGACAACACGTCTCACGCCATGGTTCTGCAAACACAGATCCCACCACCCGCATTACTTATTACTGCGCATTACTGTCGCTCTTAGAGTCTGACTTATCTAAGACATTCTTTTGGTGGAAAGTAATCTTTGGGATTTGTGATAATGTCTGCCTCACCTCAAGGCTAAAAAATAAATAAGACTACCACTTTCAAACCCCTGAATGGTGGCAAAACCACATAAAGAAGGGAAATTAAATTATGTCAGTGTCTGGATGGGGCATCAAAACCACAAATAACAGATAAAAGCATTGCCTCAGCATAATGAGCAAAATAGGGTTTCCAAGTGACAGTGCATACCTCTGTCACTTTCACCACAGTGAAGTAACGGAGGTGGTGGATAACAAGATAGAAAAACACCAGTTCTGAGATGATTCATGTGTACCTCAGCAGGCCAGAGGAGGGAAAAAGGGATAGAGAGAGACTGATCAACCTGCCACTCACACCAACAAACGGCTAACATAGCATAGCTCCGCTGGACAGCTGATTACACTTCAGGTCATCAAAACCTGGAGAAAATGATACTTGACAACAAAATTGCTCCTATGAATCATTACAGGGAACCTAACAAGTTTGAAAAAAGTGTCAGCTGTCTAATGACGCAAGTCAAGGTTGTGATGGATAGCACATGTGGTGGTCACAGGATTTTAGGAAATGATTGATGAATAGTTGTAGCTCATATTGATAGATTAATTAATACAAGATTTTGATACGAGTTGGTACACACACACACACACACACACACACACACACACACACACACACACACACACACACACACACACACCAGTGTGAAACTACAAAAACAATAGTCAATACCTTCACTTATTTACCTAACAATCAAGTAATCGCAGGCAAATCTGAATGAAATTTGTTATTGGTTCCCATTTTACCCGTGTGATTAAGTGATTGCTGCGCAGGGGTACTGGGTGTTTTGTTTGGCAATTCGGTAAAGTGGGGGCACATGTCAGTCAAGTCCAGGTCAGATATGATGATCAAAACAAACATGATCTGGTTTCCTCACCGGGGAGTTAAGCTAACCCCTAACCCCTCCAAACGTGATCTGTGCAGAATAACACAGGAACACAGAGTGCCCCAAAAGGCCCAGGGCCTTGGCCTGTACCAGCCAAAGTCCTCTAATCTAATTTATAAAAGAAAGTCTGGCAATGTTTTCCTCCCAGGAAGGACATTTGTGTATCAGAGGAGGGTTACTTTATCTCATTGTCTCTCTGAGAGGTGTACAGCAGCTACCCCTACTTAAACCTTAGGGTGAAAGTAAGAAAAGAGGGGAAGAAAAAGGAGGGAGATGTGAGAGGTAACAGGGACGGACTTAAACAACCTATACTATTGACATCCTTTGGCCCTTAAGCCAAGCAGACTGCCTCCATCACTGGTTTTATTTTACACAACCACGATCCTATTCCTTGGGGGAGAGGGGATCACTTTAATTTCGACCCCTTACTCACTCTGGCTCCTGAGTTTTCGACTTCAGGCTAGGGGACTCCCTTTGGGTCTCAATACCAACCTCACACTAGAAGAGAGGGGTCGGGCACTGAGGTCTAACTCTGTTAGAGAAGAGAGGAAGGTCCTTCTCAAAAGTAGCCCCCTTCTTAACATGGCTGGCCTAAAATGAATGCATTGTTAAACACTAACATATGATAGTGTTTGGGAGACTCCAAGCCATTTGGAGCAACCTCGCTTTCGGCTTGGGGTAAAATTGATTTTTCAGGGAAACCGAAATGATCGTGTGGTCTTTTTAATGACTCAATTGTGAGGTGGAAAGATCTTCAGTGTTTCATCCAAATACACAAGACACTGCTTCCAACTACCAGTGAGATGTTGTGTACAAATACAATCGAGTGATGAGGGGGGGGGGGGGGACTGCCCAAATGATCATGTGTCTGAAGCATTTACTCAAAATGTCAAAGGACAAGTGTGCGTTTGAGGTCAAAGCCGGGTCTCGCCACTGAAACTATCATGGAAGGACTAAGGAAATAAACCCTGTAAATCAAACAAGGAAAACAAAGCTAAATTGGAAACACACACTCGGGACACTGAAAAGTCTAGACAAAAAGGATGTGTGTGTATGCAATTACGAGTGCAAGCTGAATCACATTTTCACTGCCTATAGTACATTTTACATAAGCCCTCATTGCATAAAATAACTCAATTACGCCAACTTCTGGTCTACTTTTGTCTCCCAAGCTGTGGGCAAAAGGCGAGCTAAATATCTGTGAAACCATCATGGCCAAAAGCTGTAAAAATGTCCTCATTAAAAAACAGCCATCAAATTCATTTGAGTCCACGCTTGGGTGCAGAGGGCTTCTGGGTAGAGGACTAATGACTTGGAATTTGGGTGTAAAAATAGACATGTTCTGTCCATCGTCATAACACCACCAAAAATAAACAGAGAAATCCCTACATTTGCCCAATATGTGTTCCTGCTTTAGAAAACTCAACAAACAAGAGCATAAGACAGAAAAAAAGTTGAAAAATCACCATTTGACTTCCTCTTTCAGTGTTACCACTAACCTTTGTGGTCCTTAACAAGTAAATGGATCCAATTGCAGTAAGACTGCCAAAAAGAACCAGGACTCCTAATCAATTCCAGACAATCTGCAACTGGAGATTTCGACGGGGCCTGATCATGTTCCACAGTTCAACCTTGACTACAGACCTCCACGGCTCTGTATAACAGTCAATGTAATCATTTTCGTGTCAACAGAAGTAATTCATTCCCTCTTTCCACTGAGCATCATATGTTCGTGGACCATATTTGAAATGCAGACCTTCCTTCAAATCTGCAGCATTCACAATACACCCGAGGGTCAGCATACTTTGAATATAGCCTGCTGAAACCAGTGCTCAAATTTGCACTGGAAATAAGTGAGGATACACAAAAGAATAACATATGCATTACATAATAGCAGAGATTAGATGCAGCAACAAGCACAGATCCACTGTTACAAGAATGGGGATTAATGGCTGAGAAGGGTGGATGCTCTGCCTTTATCTTTGTCACTCTCTAAAACTGATGTAAAGAGGCAGCCAAATCCTATAATCTCTCTTAATTGCAGGCAATTACTATAATCTCTTTTTCTCTCTCTCCGCAAAATGCACACTATAATAAGCACCGAGTAAATTTTGGGGTTTTGGGGAGGCATCCAAGGTCAATTTCATTTTAACGCAACTAAACTGGATTTTGAACTACAAAACCCTTTGGCCTCCATTTCCCCATAGAAAAGGAGCTGAAAGATTTCTGCCTGTTACAGCAGCGTCTTAAGCTGTCTAAACCTTGACCTCTCCCTGGGAGAAAACTGTCTACGAACTGGCCTCGGACAGGTGGTCTTAAAAGTTTAGCAAGCGGAGCAACCTGTGGAGACCTGGAAGCAGTTAAACCTCACAATACTTAATCCTCAAGATGTGTGGGGTCAGCATTTCTGTGTTTGAACGGGGCAATAAACACTTATCTGTGAGGAAAATCCCACTAATCACAAAGCCCATGTTCTTACTTCCTGTTTACTGAGTGCCTACGACGTCTAGTGATAGCAAATAGGACTTCCTGTTAGTCTTAAGGGATGTTTGTCTGAATCCCGCTGTGCAACATGGTCAAAATCTGTGGAGACAACTGTAGTGTCTCCTTTGACCAGCACCGAAAATCATAAGTTCAACTTGCAAATCTTAGTTTCACTTCGTTTGGATTGTATTGCATGACTGACCTGATGCTAATGCACTGGTGAATTCTGCAGAAGGTCTCAAAGATGAAGAGGCGGGCGTTCTCAATGAAGTCCTCCAGGCAAGCAACCAGGAAGAAGTCATTCACAAGAACCTAAGAGACAGAACAAATGTTACATAAGAGCAGTGGAAATACCATACAAAGAGTTATTTCTGTCTGTTCATAGGTCCACATCAAAGTTTCTCTTCCAACAGTTTAAGGTCCGAGTGAGGCAAAACAGTTCAATACATAAGTCAGAGCTTTTCTTAGACTCATTAGGACAATCAAGCTGGGAACTTCAGATTGAACAGCGATGGATAGTCATGAGTGTAGCATTACACATTTCAATTGGTCTGCTGCTAGGAATTCATGTTGTATTCAAGGACAAAATCTATTCACTAAAACCATAATCCAATTCATTTTTGATAAATGGTCAAAGTAAACAGGGAAGGCTCCATGTATTAGGTAGTACTCTAAGGCCCTGCCGCTGACCTGCCCTGACGCTTGAAATCAACGACACATAATCAAATTCTACCATCACCACATGACAATATAGTAAGAACAGAGCCAACCCCAAAGATATCCACATTGTCTGTGACTTATCACCAGTCATGTGGTCTGGTGGTTCAGTGTCAACTCCACTGTGCAGGATCGCCAAATTTCACGGCTACGCTTATTCAACAACTGTAGCACCACCAGTCCAAATAAACTTACAGATGAGAGCAAGTCTTTTCAGCCGTCCATATACTGTATCACCTGTGGCTTGTTATAGTAAGAAATACAGCCTTGCTTGGACTCTTTGACAAGTCTGCATATGGCCAATTCATCTACTGTAAATGTTCATGACCCAGCTATGGCCCCAGAGGTACCACTGTGTGAAATGCTCCCATTTCTCAGTGCTTGCTGCATTCCAACTCTCCATTGAGCGCTATTTCACATCACAGACCTCCATCTTCAAAAGTTCTCAAAGAATTACCAGCCCTGTGTCTGCTTAGGCTTAGAAAGCTGCTATCTGCCCAGAGTTTTGCTTGAATAATTCCCAACTACATGGCGCTATCAGGCAACGCGCATTTCAGCTATGACAACGCTTATCTAAGGCTGATAAACTTTGAACAGTTAAGTGCCCTAATTACTGTCATCTGGGATTCAGACAACAAAGCTTAAACAAATTGTGAAAGGGGCTTGAAGAGCCCTATTATGCACAATCTGAAGGCTTGAATATAGGTAGGCATATACTTTTCATTCTTTGGCATGCAAGCATCTAACATCTGACAGTGATTCCAGATTTGGGTGGAGTGGGAAAGAAAAAAAACAACCTACACAGCCTGAACAGGACAATTTAAACTAAGCTAACCCATTTGAAAGCGCTTGGCTCAAACTATTATACAGGGCACAGTGAACGGAAGACAGGAGAGCTGAAAACAATACCCATATCTTGCTATTACAGCAATCAGTTAATACATGGTGCCACTCTTCTCAATGGCTCAAAATTGATGCATTACAAATGCTCATCAAGACGAGAGCCCATCCCAATGGGGTATCCGTTTACCTCAATCACTCCACAGTCTGTGAAACATCCCTTTACATCGGAAATAAGGCGCTTTTTAAAGGCTTGCGTGTGAATTTCTGCAGGGGAAAAAACTGCATTACTGACTTCAAACACGACCATTTTGGGAAAATGTTTGCAGACCATAACAGGTAATGCATTAAAGGTGCTGTTAAACATTTTTGGAACCACCCACCTCGCTAGACCTGCTTGGGAACTGAATGAGGTCAATAGAGGGCTTTTGTGCCTACTGGACATGCTCTGATAAGACTGACAGGTAGGCCAGTGTTAAATGCACCTGGAATAACTTGGGCTCTGACCTGAGAGGTAGTTGGATTTTGAGCATGTGTTTCAACCACAGTAGAGTCTCTGTAAACAGCACCCCATGAGGCGAGGTCAAGACCAACCCAGAGAGTTCCTAAAAAGTGTGAGCACGTGTTTAACAAGGTTGGTGATTGAGCGTGTGTCATGTCTGAGCTGAAATAGGATACATCTCTAATATTGTTGATAGTACAAGTCATCATTTGGAGATGCCCCTGGAGGACTTTGCATGGGAAATATCCAATTTTCTCTGACCATGAACAGGGTATAACTAAGTAATAACAAATCTGCCCAAGTGAATTTGGTTACAACGTCCTCATTTGCAAAATAGTGAAGAAGCTCAAGATTCTTTGTATTAGCCAAAAAAATGTAAATGAAACGGAACCGGCAGTAAACTGCTGACATGATTTATAAACATTTACTCATGGGAAGGAGCCGTTTGATCAGGCCAGATGTTTTTCATTTTGAAAGTTTATCGTGAAAAGCAAAAGATGAAAAAGGGGCCAAATAACCCAGAGTTTTGCCTTTTATTCCTCTGCAGGTCCAAATGATCAAGTCCGTTGGGAAAACCAAATTACAGAGTGTACCTAAAAGAATGAACTAAGAGATCAAGTTACGCAAAACATGCATATAGAACAACACCAGTTAGGTCACCTGAATGTGTCCCCAGAATCTGACTAGCCCCTTATAATACGGTCTGCTGGACTTATGCCAGTAATGCAACACATCATTTATCATTATGTTGTATAGGCATTCCTGTTAGTGTCCACCCGCTATCCGTATCTAACTGAATGGAAATGTAACACTTGCTTTGCAATATCTCAAAATGCTGCACAGCAAACCATGGTGGCAGCATTTCATAAGCCTAAGACATACACAAAAAAAAAGGAATAAGAAATTCCTTAAAGATGAAACAAGACTTAAAGTTGTTGTACTGGCATCCCGGCCCACACATCTAAATGAAGTTGACCTTCTAAACAAAAGATGCATCTTCACATTGTCTACTGGTTTCATGTACAACACATTTTTTGATTGACAAAAAACAAAAACATTAATACTTTTTAATAATTTTTGATACTGTATCAGAGAGTGTTAATTCAACAGCTGGTAATTTTTTGAAGTTGCAGTTTGTGAACTGCGTTTAGATTCGGGGAAAAATATGAATCACGATGTTTTTGCTTAGAATTGATATCACGATTCTCTGCCACGATTTTTTTCTCATCAAGTGTAATGTTTACTGCACACATGACAAAACAAAACAAATTGGCAGTACCAGTAACAATTTTTTTTGGCACATCACCACACGCCTGTAAACATAAGGGGGTTTCCCACCGTTGGCGGAGTCACGCCCACTGCCAACCCGGATCTTGCGGCGCGCCGTTTGTTATATACCTCCATGGTACTAATTTTTTTTTAACAATTTTCACTATCTTATTCATCATTAAAGTCACTTCATATAACGTTTTAGGCGAGAAATGAACTGTTTAGATTTTGAATATAGGCAGTCTTCCGAAAATCTTTGCCGAATTGACAATTTGCTTCAAAGTTTTTGGAGTTGAGAAGCTCCATAAAGTGACAGGACTGCCAGCTGGTGGCGGCCGGGATCGCTTGCTCGCCGGCCGGCCTGTCATCCTGGGACACCCGGCTGTAATCTGGCGGTCTCTCAGGCCGGTCTCGTAAATAAGAGGCTTTTATTTCGCAGTTGACGGATCGTTTGTTTAAATATAACACATGTCCATCATAAGATAAACGGGAAGTTGTAGTTAACTGCCTTTTTGGCGTTAAACTCCACAAGCGCCTGCAGGCTTGACAACCTCGCTGGTCCGCCGTCAAACACACACACGGCCGCAGAGAGAGAGAGAGAGAGAGAGAGAGAGAGAGAGAGAGAGAGAGAGAGAGAGAGAGAGAGAGAGAGAGAGAGAGAGAGAGAGAGAGAGAGAGAGAGAGAGAGAGAGAGAGAGAGACAGACACACGTTTCTCTTCGGGAGACTTGTTTAAATTATGACATATATACATTAGATTTAGTATAGCCTATAGTTCATACTTTTTTGGCGTATTTCTTTTCTGATTTTAATTAAGACCGTTGCTGTGCTTGCATCACTCCCTTACCCCTCCTACCTGTCCCTGTGGTCACTTGGCCGGTGAATGCAAATGGAAAAAAAGGTTTGTTTTTGTTTGTGTTTCTCTGTTATGTACCTTTTTTCGGAACGAGTTCGGTTTGAGACTGAGTGGTTGGCTGATTCTCGTCACTAGTGCCTGGGTTTTCATCAATATCCATTTTGTTTATTTCCGAACTACCGCGCTCGCTCGACGACTGAAACGCATGACTAAAAAGCACTTTGTCATTGGCTGAGTATGAAGCCCTGAACTTTGTGGGAGCTGTCCTATCAAAATAAAAGCAGAGGAAGGAATTTTTATTTTATTTTTATAAAATCAAAGTTATTAAAAATTAAATCGCGAGCAGGGTGAATCGAGATCGCAATTTTATAACGATTAATTGTGCAGGCCTAAGTGCGTTATATTTTAAGTCACACGACTTGTTGTGACTTTAGCTTATTCACTGTAACCCCCAGAGTTAGACAAGTCGATACATACCCTTCTCATCTCTGTGTGTGTTGTAACTGTCTGTTGTACATTATACTGAGACATCCATGAAATAAACTCTTTACAATACTTGTCAGTATGCATTCATCCATGTACTGTAAGGGCTGTTTCTCAAGCAAATTATTACAGAAAATATTGGACACAGACAAGAATTTTGAAGTAGAGATATTCAAAATTATCAAATAATAGGTTAAATAAAACGTTGTCATACTTTTTGTTCCCACTGAGCTGTAAATATCACCTCATTTGAGGTCACTTTAAATCATCAAATCACATAGATGTGTTCAGCTTAGTAGTCAACATACAAAGAGGACTGTTATAGTATACGACTCATATCTCACTTCAAGGGCTACAGTTACATTTAGCCATTACAAACCAAAATTGAAATAAATGCTCTAAATGGCAGTGCTATGACAGATCTCCCACTTTAAAATGAGTGTCTGCACGCCTCTGCGGAGACTTTTGCTTATAAAGCTTTTACTGTTAACTACTAGCCTGATAGGTCAATTACAGGCCATAGTAAAATCTGACTGAAGCCTGAGTCAGACAGTGTCCAAGAGGACCTCTATATCTTACAGTACAAGGCACAGACTATCACTACTCTGTCTGATCTAGACCCACGCAGAAGTGCAGCAAATAGAACCGCTGTGTGATCAGACAGAAGGTCAGACAGAGATCATATGATTACTAACCATGTTTACTACGATACTCTGTGTGAAAGTTCAGGAGTCTGACTTGCAAATCTGAGGTCCTCAGAAGACCTCTGTTTTCTCATCCAGAGGCACAATAAACCAAGCCCAACTGCATCTCATAGCTTGGGAACAAAAGGTTGGAATGAACGTTGGTCACGTTAATGAAGTGGTTACTCACCGACTCACACTCCCGGAGTTTCTTCTGAGCACTGTCAAAGTCAAAGTTCACGTACAGGCACTCCACAAACTCTGTAATTGGATCTTTGTAGGTGTAAGATTCCTGAAAACATTTCAACATAATAAGATCAATTATGTCCAAATACATCTATATGATTTTAACTCAAAGCTGATATAGCTTACATTTTTTTATGAAGTCAATGTTTGCCGTTAAGATAAATATAATCAAGCAGACATATAATTGGACATAAACATCATGAAATTTACATGCAAGTCATGTTTTTATTTTTCAACCAAATATAAATCATTAATAGCATATTTTCAGAAAGAAAAAAACCTAGTTTGTTTAAGACAGTGACAATAATGACTATGTAGTCAAAATAACCACCTGCTGGGCACAATACTTCAATTACATGTATTATTATTAAATTCATTTCAATTTGTAATTCATTTAATTACAAGGGCTTGAGTGAAAAGCCATTCTGAACCCTGAGCAGTTCCAAATCATGCTTATAGACAGAGACCCAACCTGACCTGAGGCCACAGAGTAGAGAGCACTGGGCACGTTTTAGTGATTACCAACAACCCACCAACACAGTGCTTAGATCTATGAAGTAGTTACTGTCAGTGGTAGAGAAGGCATCGGTACACTACAGTCAGTCAACTCAGTAACATTCATCGAAGTAATGGGTTCAAGGCTTTTCCAGCATGGACCCAGACCCATATACAAGTGTTAACAATGCTAATGGGTTTACATGGTCAGTTACTCATCATCCAAAGCCTGTGTGGCCTGTAAGCAATGACCTGATAACTGTGTGCACTTGGTAAACACCAAAGGGAGACAATAAAGAGTGTGGTACCTGCTGAATGACTTTCACCAAATCCTTCAGGACTTGCCGACGCTTGCGGACATCCTTGTTTGTAATGATGGCTGTGGTTAGGTAACGCAAGATGTGTGGGCACATAGTCTGGATAGCATTGAGGTATCTGGAAGGATAAAGGTAATCACTTATCAGACTGATGTAAGCAAAGACATGATCTTTAAAAGGACACATACTATAACATTTTGGCTGTCTATTGGGCTCCTGGCATTTAGAACAGAAACAAAAACCTTGGCTGCTAAAACAGATACATGTCCTAACAGGACCCTCACTTCTGGACATGGGTCCCAGCTTTAAGCCGTCTCTTTCATTAGTGTCCTATGAGAGGGAGGAGGAAAAGGAAACCCTGGCAAGAAGATATAGATCAGTGAGCAGGGACCTGCCCAGTAGCTGAAACCCAATCCATCAGGGACTGATGTTTCAACCACAGGTCAACTGGCTAAGGGCTGAACACAAGAGAAAGAACAGTGTTACAGGCTGATTCTAATCCCACACCAACTCTGGAGACAGTGTTCTGTAAAAACAACATGTAAAGCACACACACACACACACACACACACACACACACACACACACACACACACACACACACACACACACACATAAACACCCCTTTCCTCGTCAAGATGGCAATCAATCGACATCAACTGTATCACCAAAGCTTCCTACTGGTTTCTAAATATCTATCTTTGAACTTCACCCTCCACTCAACCCCAAATTGACTAAATTAAATCTGGAGCGGAAGTGGAGTGGGCCGCTTCAGGTCTCCGATGGCTAAGCCAGAGGAACACATGGTGTTCAGAGAAAGAGTGCCGAAAACGGTTTAATTTGCTGAAACAATTAAAAAGGGACAGAGGACCTGTGGCAGGAGTGATGGTGAGTCTAAAAACAGCAGTGGGCTGCTTGGCAAAGCCATCGTCATTCTGGTTTTAGGAGGGCTCTCTCCCTCCCTCCCTCCCTTTGTAGTTGCTTGACTCCCATGGAAGACCGCAACCCTCCACACTGTGTTCCTGATTAACTTACACCTACTCACTCTCCAGGGGGGGCTCCAATAGCAAGCAATCTTGCATGAGTCACTGTACCATATCGGGGGAGCATTCACCCTAGTCACTTAGGGGACTTCATCTTTTTTTTTCTTTTGAGTTTTGAGGTAACAAGCACTGGTTTGCTGAAGATGCTACTGAGGCATGCGGCCAAGGAATCAAGTACGAGTTCAAATTTCTTCTGTTCAAGGGGGGCTGTGGGAGAACACAGAAGATGGACAGGGTAACAAGGTGACTCGGGACTGCTGTATTACTGCAGTAGTATTTTCCCAGTTTGCACCTGTATCATACTTGGTTACTGGGCATTGTTTCTCCTGAAGTCAGTGCAGTCTGTCAATAGTACACAAACAAGGCTTTGGACCAACATCTGCTGACTGCAGGGGTAAGGGAGGTCATATGTGGAGCTGAAGGCCAGCCACTGGTCACCAACTTCAGCCAAAGGAAGTACTGGTCAAAAGATGGGGAGACCAGAGCCAAACCTCAGTGGGGGAAACATGAGGTTTCTCGACTGTGAAAAAGCAAAGCACACAAAACTACCTCAGTTTGTCCACACAGATGGTTGGGTGAGCTTTTCATGAGTAATTATTGGGCAGGCCTCCTTAATCATCCACAATAAAATTAAAAACTGAGTAAAATTCGGGGAACCAGACATTTCAGTGTGCTGTGTTGTGGTTGCCTGTCATACTGTCTGTGGAGCCCAATCATCTGTACAATTATACAAGCCTGCAATCAGAACAAGGGGAGGGAGCAAAGACATCAAAATAGGTGGTGTGCAAATTTTAACAGTGTATAAAGTTTCCTATCTGCGATACACATGGCTTCGTTCTCGACTTGGAGAGTAAACAGACCACACAAAAAACACACTTCTGAAACCACTTTAAAATACCAGCGGGGTTCATGAAGAAGCCCACCACCCAAAAATGTGTTATTAAAGCAAATGGTTTTCTCTAAATCAAGTTGCTGTAAAATGACTGAGCTTTTCTCCAAATCCTCTTAGAATCAAGAATTACATTTGAGCTACAGTACAATTTTCAATACAATATACTTTAATATGAACCCACGGAATAAAACAAAGATACAATTGTAAATATCAAAACCACACCACACACGCAACTGAACAACCATCATCAAAATACACAGGCTCCAAGTTGCTGTACAGTCTCTCGGAAGTATAACTTGGCAGCTTTTTATCGGAAGTATAACTTGGCAGCTTTTTATCGAATTTACCAAAACAACTATGCCGAATCACTATATGGTAATTTCTATGTCTGCAAACTCCTGTGGGATGAAAACGTCTGAGAGTCGGACCAAACTTTGCGTTGTACACCTTTCAGTGTGTCACCGCTGCTGCTGGGCCGAAAAAAGCTAAAGTAGTTAAAGATGAACTACACACTAAAAACTGTACTCACATACACTGACCGGCCACTTTATTAGGCAACCTTACTAGTACCAGGTTGGACCCCCTTTTGCCTTCAGAACTGCCTTAATTATTCGTGGCATAGAGACAACAAAGTGCAGGAAATATTCCTCAGAGACTTTGGTCCATATTGACATGATATCATCACGCAGTTGCTGCAGATTTGTCAGCTGCACAATACAAATCTCCCGTTCCACCACATCTGAAAGGTGCTCCATTGGATTGAGATCTGGTGAGTGTGGAGGCCATTTGAGTACAGTGAAGTCATTGTCATGTTCAAGAAACCAGGTTGAGAAGATTTGAGCTCTGTGACATGGCGCGTTATCCTGCCGGAAGTAGCCATTAGAAGATGGGTATGGTTGTGGTCATAAAGGGATGTATATGGTAAGTAACAATACTCAGGTAGAGTGTGGCATTTAAACGATGCTCAACTGGTACAAAAGGGCCACAAGTGTGCCAAGAAAATATCCCCCACACCAAAACACAATGACCACCAACTTGAACCGTTGATACAAGGCAGGACGAGTCATGCTTTCATGCTGTTTACGCCAAATTCTGACCCTACCATCTATGTGCCACAGCAGAAATCAAGACTCATCAGACAAGGCAACGTTTTTCCAATTTTCTGTCCAATTCTAGAGAGCCCGTGCCAGTTGTAGCCTTAGTTTCCTGGTCTTAGCTGACAGGAGTGGCACCCGATGTGGTCTTTTGCTGCTGTAGCCCATCTGCTTCAAGGTTCCACGAGTTGTGCATTCAGAGATGCTCTTCTGCTTATCTCGGTTGTAACTAGTGGTTATTTGAGTTACTGCTGCCTTTCTATAAGCTTGAACCAGTCTGGCCATTCTCCTCTGGCAATCAACCAGGCATTTTCGCCCAGAAAACTCACTGGATATTTTCCCTTTGCCTTTCCTGTTGTCTTTGTCTTGTGGAATCAGATTGTATCTTCACAACTTCCTGGTATTCTTGCCAACGTTTTGCAAATTTCCTGGATGTAAAAGCAGGGGTTAAAAAGACACTAAATAAAATAATAAATTATAAATGTTACTTACTGTGGCTGATACAGAAAGAGCTCAATGATATTGTCTCTGCCCTTGGGGTGGTTGAAGAAGACAAAGAGAGACCAGTGAATGAGCCATGTCCTCTGCTGGAGAGACTGCAGAGGGGAGGTGACGGACTGGACAGACAAAGAGACAGACCAAAAATCCCATTTTAATAATAAATATGTTTCGCCAGTCATATAAAAGCTTTCTTATTTAAAAAAAAAAAAAAGTTATTGAAGTGCTCTGGCATCCTCAATGCCCATCAATCAAACATGCGACCGCTTCGTACTCAAATCCAGGATCTTAAGTAGTCAGATGAGCGTGTGTGTGGGTAAGGAGTAACCCCTAATGTCCACCGGTTGTGGAACGTCTGCGGATCCGCTCCGGACCGACGGCGGAGTCATTAGGTTTCCATTAAGTAGTAGTTCCATTAAAGTCAATGTGTGTATTTCCACTGACTGCAGAACGGCTGCGTCCTGACTCCGGCACAGCTGCAGCGTCCGAAGAAGATACGCAGAGCTTCTATTTTTGCTGGATGCCTGAGAGCTTCGCAGCAATTTAGCACACGGCAGATAGTGCGGGACAGGAAGTAGAGCACAGAAACAAAATAAAAGATCTAGTTCATTTTCAAAATAAAATACACCATGCTCACGGCAGATCATATTTCCCTTCACTACACCTTGAAAACACAGCACAGAGCTGTTTCCCCTCTACTCCTCTGGATGGAAACAAACTGTTGTTGGTTTTGTGGTTCTATACTACGTGAATTTGCGAGATCTCGTGGGTCTTCGTGACTACAGCTGTCAGTCATGGCCGCAGCCGTGCTGCAACAAATCCGGACCCGGTGGGTATTGACGGCGGAGCCGACACGCAGCGGAGCCGTTCCGCAGACGTTCTGCAGTCGGTGGAAATGAGGAGTTATATGCCACAGCAGAGCTCTAGTGAAAGTGAAATGTCAATATGAGAGTCCATGTAAGTGCATCTAAATGTAGTATCAAATTCTGAGAAATGGGGCATTTACGTTGTTATCGATAGTCTCTCTCAGGCGGGTGAGGTCCTCCATGGCAGCCTCCCAGTTCTGCATCAGGATCTCAGAGGCCAGCTTGCCCCACAGAGAGTTCAGGGCATTCCTGTCTGTAGATGGGACCTTGGGAACAGACATGGTGCACTGTTAAAACCTGAAGCACAAAATACTATAACATACAAACAACAGTTTTTACACATTTTACTTACAGGTTGGCGAACATACACAGTGAGACTGGGCTTGAGCTTGCCACTACTTGCTTGGCTTCAGTGTCACTGCTGCCCGGTGAAGTCACTTTTCTTATTTATACTGGGCAAATGGATTAAATTTTGTCATCCTCAGGAAATGGAACTAAATGAGAAATGGCTCGTGAAAGGCTGATTAGCTTTTAATAAAACAAAATTTGCTGCATTTTAGATACTAGAACCACTGCATTGCAGTTGGCCTTGCAGTTTGATGCTAAATTACTACATAGGGTAAAGGCACATTTGAAGCATGCATGTCACTATGCTGTCTGGTTGCATTGGAGCTTAATAGGGTAATGAAGGTCCTAAAAAACTAACGGCGTATCAGCATGACAGACTGAGACTCAATGCCTGCATGATAGGTTACTATCATAGACTGTATAACAGGACTAGGTTGAAACCTAGTATATGGCTGGACCATGTAAAGTCATTGTGCTAAATTGTGGCCAAACTGTTGGCAAAGGGAAAGTCAGTGGTAGTGTCTATAATGTGAATTCCTGAAAATTAAATGTTAATCTGTAGTGGTCCCAGGATTGTTTGTTTTTTGTGTACTTAAGTATCATATGACATGGTTAAGATACAACTAAAG
Organism: Gymnocephalus cernua; assembly: GCA_023631565.1. Taxonomy (NCBI): domain Eukaryota; kingdom Metazoa; phylum Chordata; class Actinopteri; order Perciformes; family Percidae; genus Gymnocephalus; species Gymnocephalus cernua. The sequence continues at coordinate 18,411,066 of CM042429.1, read as the reverse complement.
CCAACAATTGAGGACTGCTGTAATGTAATGGATTCAACAATGTAATCATGCTATTTTCAACAATTTATTGTTCTGGATTACTACTTACTTAAGTGTTATTGTGTAATTAATGTTTCACTGTTTTTCGACCACAGAATCTTTCCCCACAGACCTTTTGAGGACTTCATTGTGTGTGGACCGCAGGAAGCAGGATCTAAATTAAGTTCTGGGGACATTTTCGAGGGCCTTTTTACCCCCCAAAAAATCCCTGATCGGAAAGTACAGGAATATTTAGGGTGGGGTTTGCAGGGATATCTATTTTACTCTAATGGGACCATAATTTACAAAATGAACAACATGCTGTATTGAAGACTTGAAACTAGTGAATGAGCCCATAAACTTGTTAGGAAAATGTTAATTGAGGTAATAAAAATCAAGTGAGAAGTAGGGCAATTTTCTAATAGACATCTATACAATCAGACTTCTTTTTGCAACCAGTTGACTCGTACCCTGCTGGCCATTTCAAATGACATTTGTCCTGTTTTCAGTATTGCAGCAATTTAGCATTTTGGTTACATAAAGTTGGGGTACACGTTAAAGACAAAAACATGGTCAAAATTGATGCAGCACAGGTCCACATATCCTGGCTTTTATTCACCAGTATGAAAAAGGAGACATAATCACAAACCTACAGACTAGCTTTGACATTAGCATACCATGACACAGCAGTGGTCAAATCCATTATTAGCATTAAAAAAGACTATTTACTGTATATCACCAACAAAAATTGTAAAACAAATATGTGGGTCCTCCAACAACTCCATATTCCTTTTGAGAGTGTTTTAGGATCTATTGCAGTGTGAATATTGTTGCTGCACAATGCTGGTTGGTGAAGCAATTATACAGTACAAGCTTTGATAAAAAAAAACGACATCATTCCTGCCCAAGGGCACGTACGGTTTACTCTTTATGTAGTTGATACAACACCATCACCCACTCTATGAGGACAGACAGCGAGAGGGCAGACTGAAAGAACAAGCAGCAGTATGATAAAGGAATCTTAGTTTGTATAAAATTCCTTAGAAAATCTGAAGAAACCACTTGGATTGGGTACCTTGTGATGGGCATTGGTCATTTAATATTTTGTTTATCTTATTGGCAAAATAATATGTAAAAAGAGAGAGAGAAAAAGAGAAATCAATATAATTAATATAACTATCCATTGATAAGTAATATGACAAACTGCAGCTTTAGTGATGAGACTGAAAACCCCGAGAATTAAGAATCCTCAAGAAATGTGCTGGGCTGGTCGTCAAACACTTAAAACATTTCCAGTGAGATTTGCTTTGTAAATATTTTTTGCAAAATCTACTCCACTTCAGTCATGACAATGATAATTGCAATAATCTCCATCCATTACCTTCAGTAACTCTGGACAACTCTGTCGTTATCACAAGGTAATTAGGCTGAAATATGAACTGACGCTAACAAGACACATCTTTGTGAGGATAATCACTCTCAAAAATGCAGGCTACTGTTTCTGATTTCCAGAACAGACTTAGACAAACAAAAACGAATCAGGTAATGAAACACAGGTTGAGAATGCCTCTGAAGCTCAGCAAGGCAATCACTCTGTAGTGGACATTGGACTACACCCTAGGGCTCATGGGAAACTCTGTGCCACAGTAGTTCACGATAACACCAAACACCAGACGCAATGACATGAGTCAAGCAGGAAGTCAGGGTGGGTGTCTGCTGAGCGGCCAGAGAAACCGAGATCCTAACCACACACCCTCGTACACCGTTGGACAGCTGCTGAAGTGGACTGTGAGACACGACAGATGCACAAGTAGAGGAAACACCAAAAAAAGAACAGGTTTCCGCTAGGACCCCTCAAATTGGTAAGACTATTCGGATATAGAGGTTGTTGTTTTTTTTTACTTGGAAAAGAACAGTTACACTCTCATAACAGTTCAACAAACTGCTAGAATATGAGAAGGTGGTAGTAAGGGGAAAATATTTGGGAAATCTCCTGTAGTATTTCCCCAAAGGAGAACAGAGTAAGACAGTGTGTCCATCCCTTCAGTAGAGCTGCAGAGTTTCTTTGATCACAGAGCACAACTCATGTCCATTATGAATGATGTTTTTTTTTTTTAAGTGGAGAAGTCACAAGAAAGATCAGTATTGTAACAGCGAGAGAAAAAATTGGCTCCACTGCCAGTAGAAAGGTCAGTGTTTCATCAGTTGAAAGTGTCTTGTTTTGTTTGTTATTTTTTTTTTTCCTCTCTTGGAAGTCCCTGCCTGCTACGTTTGGCTGACCTCCCGGTCATTATGGCAGCTTTCTACACACACAGTCTGGCTTTCACTAGTGGCCACGCTAGAAAAGTTTCAATACCTGGGTTTTTCCAGCAGTTACCTTAAGTTTCCATTGGTTTGTGAAATGGGCACATTTTCGCTGACTGACCAGCAACAATAAATTTACTGTGCTGGGGATCGGTCGGGATACTCAATCTTTATTCTTAACATTCAATCCCTGCATTAAGTGATGATATGAATAAGTTGCTCTTTTCGGGCTAGGCCACACTGTAACAAGACCTGAGGCATGGATTTTGCAAGGCTGGCTTCCTTCGTTTAATTGACTGGGTTTCCCACGTTAAATGACTTTATGGAGCCTCACCTCTCCCATACGGGGGAGGGAGAGACAGACAAGGGGCCTGTGAGGATGGGAGGTCCACAAAACACCCAAAAAAACAGGAGGGGGAGAGCAGGATACAGGCTCCCACTAATGAAATCCATTTCTACCTTTTCCTCGTCTAAAAAGCCTCTTGCATTGTCAAGGAGTAAGCAACAGATATCTAGTTACAGAGCCTGATCTGCCTGGAACTGAAAATGAGGGGTATAACAATTTGAGGGGTAAAAAGAAAAGAAAATCTGTGCTGGACTTCGAACAACATACCTCAATTATAGCAATTTTGGTTTATTTAGACTGAGTTGCAAAGCCATAAACAACTGTTGTTGGAACAGTGGGACATATCCGATGCAAGCTTTTGAAGACTTTTCTTAATGCCTTTTTTTGGTTGGGAGTGTAAGTGGAAAGCTTGGGTGAATTACCCGTCATCTTGTCTCGGAAGCAACTCTTCCTTCTACAGATTTGAGCAGATCAGTGAAAGCCCCATCAAATGAACTACCAAACTGCTTTGGGTTAAGGGAGTTGTTTGTAGGGAAATGGGTTCATCATCGCTCAGAGTCACTGCCAAGTTTTTCAGGAGGGGACACTCAAACATAGTGAATGTGGATGACTAGCCAGAGTCACTGACATCCAAAAGACAAGAAGCTAGGCAGTGCCGTATCAAATGCCAATTAGAATAGGAACAAAAGCTGGTGTTTTTTTTTTCCTAATGTTTTTTACTCTAATGAATAGACAAAATGTTGATCTTATTCTTGCCCATTCTTTCAGGGCTGGTTCTGGCACGAGTCCTTGCTTTACCGCAAAGCTAAATGCTGAACCAAAGAAACAAAAGCAGGAGGACAAGTGAGTGACACTTGGAAACCACGGACTATGCAGGCTGGTTCCACTGGTCATTACGAGAAATACAGTTGAGTTGAACTTGCTAACACTTGCAAGATAACATCAAAGGAGTCAAAATGGAGCACAATTTCTGCTGGAAATAAGATTTTTTTTTTATATTTTAAATGGAGGGGGGGGGGGGGGGGGGGGGTCATAGTGTGTTCCATTTGTACTCGACATTTTCGAGTTCTAAGTCGGAAAAACGTCCCAAGTTCCAAGTTGGGAAGTCGGAGAACCTCACAGTACACAGAGCAAGCCGACCTCAAAATCGAACATGGCTGCTGCCTGCATCAACAGTAGTGAAAGCTGTAGTAATATAGCTTATTAGCACTTCTGTCTTATTTGTGTATCATTAAACCTACGCAAAGTACTGTCCAACCTCTATCTGTCAACATGTTGTTACGGTACGCTGTTTATATGCACACAAACAACAGCTCAATGTGTTGTTATCAACTGGTATTGCTAACAATGGATAACCTGGATAGAGCAAACCCCAATGTGAAATCCGACTCGTTTTAATCGAAACGCGGTCAACTCCCAGATCTGTCTTCTGAGATAAATGGAACGCACCATTAGCAACAATTGACGGCACCCAGGCGCTGCTGCTCGCATAGCTAATGATGGAATCGCCCTGGATACAGACTTAGTTGCTGTATAGATAAGCATAACAGTTCATTTAAGGATCACTTGTTTAACAAGCCAACAAAAAAGACTAAATGATGAGGTGCCAACTTTCACACAATTAAAACATCATGATTTTTAAAAAACATTTATCTTGAACATTATTTAATCAAACTCTTTGTATTGTAGAAAGGGTGGTGTCTTTTTCATCCAGCTCATTATTACAAATTCAGGTGAGAAAGAGATGCTTAATGAAGACATGCTAACTAAGAGATGCCTTGCATAACTTAAGCACACCATAAGTCGTGATGAGGGACTCTCTTGCCACAGCACTCAAATCAATAAGCTGTCTACTAAGGCAAGCCTCGTGAGAAGACTACAGACAGATTATGCAGTCCACCACTGATCACTTGGCCCAGTAAAAGATCCTACTCAAGTCTTAGAGCAGCAGTCTCCCCCTAATACAAAAGACGTGCACGGAATTGAATAGGCAATGACGTAAGCTTTTCACATTCAATTACTTTTAAGTGTTCTCTTCCTCTCCTATGCAAGCAATGGCCTTTTGAGGAATTAAAGCAATCTAGCAAACATAATGTGAGGTTTAATTTTAATGTGTCAGAGAAATGCCTAAAGCCAGTATATAAATGGGGATAGTAAAATACTGCAGACAGTGTGTTATGTGAGATAAGGCGTACAGTTATCAGCAAACATCACTATTAATGTTAACTGCTGTTGACTGTCCATGGAAAACGCTGGAAACTTACCAAGACACGGAAGAAGTAGAGGTATTCTGCAGCACCAGAGTAGTTTCCACACTCATACTGGAACTTGGCATATCTGTACAGCGTGTCCAAATACTCCTGACGGAACTTCAAGAGGAATACGAAAGAATCAATATCAAAAACAGAGAAAATGCGAATTGTCAGACCAAGTCAAACAATACATATTTTTAAATCAACGTCGTGCTTGCGCTGTAATTTTATGCAGCTGTGGTGCCTAAGGAAATCCCAGTTCCGTGTCATCTATTGGTGTTTCAGCGTTTAGGGTGTTATAATCATCACAAAAATATTACTTCTGAAACATCTGGGCTACATCATATATATTTCTAATTTTAATTTCATATCTATTTGTAGCAATAACATATTTGTTCCTGCTGTGGTGGCACGCCACTGCTAAATGAATATAGTGTAAACACTGCTAGAGCATATCAGTGGTATTTTGCCATGAATGGCAAAATAATATTTAACTTTTGTGACAAATCTGCCAAGAAGTGGTGGTCATGTGAACTAAATTAGAAATGTATATATATATAGGGCTAACTTTTCAAGCCTACTTGTCTTCCTATATTTAACTGTCCTTCCTGCTGTCTGGTATCTCACAGCAATGTGCACTGATGTCAGGAAATTCGCTAAGATTGAGTAGAACTGTGACAGACAGTGGGTGCTCCGGGCAGCCCAAGCCTTTCCCAGAGCATGCTGAGGGCCCTGAGCCTGGGCTGTGTGGAGGTGCACTGAGGACAGCATGCAGGTCAGCGGGATACCGGAGTGGGAGGGGACCGATGGAGGGGAGGGTAAGAAGCCAAACATCATGGTAAATATAGAACCTCCGGCATTCTTGCGGCTCTATCCACGAGTCCCGAGCTACTCCGTTTATTCTTAACAATTCACCACAGAATGTAAATGTCCGCAGAATTTGTGCAAGCCATACAAACCCTGAAAATGAGTTAAGGGTTTTGGGAAGTAATTCTGGATTTCCCTGCTCGGCCTGCCCCTCCCACTTTGCCTCTAGAACAACCATGGGTTCACACAAGAGCCATGGGAAATGCAGTAAAGAAGTGAGATGTCAGCAAATCAGGGCAACTTACGTTATGTTTTTCTGCCAAATAGTCAAAGAGCATTCGTCCATCCCTGCAAAAAAAAAGAAAGACAGTTCCTGTAGTGAGAGACCATTCAACTTGAGCCGCCGTTTGGCTGACATCCTGGTGTTCAGAGTCCTATTCAGGTATATTTTTCCACTTCTGGTCTAAATCAAGAGCTGTACATAAACAAAGACCATTTCACTTTTAAAACAGTGTGATGGGCTGTTTATTGCATTTGGTTTGGCTACAACAAATCTATGCTAGCCATGTTAGAGAAATGATGTCTGGTGAGGAAAGTGAATACGGATTTCTCAGCACAGCCTTTGTCAAAAATAAAGATATGCACTGGCTCTTCTAAACAGTTGTATCCCAACTACATCGCATGTAACCTAAAATCTTGCTATTTATGTGGACACCACATTGAAACTATGTGCAATTCTTGGGTATGTCCACTTCAATAATGTGAATGAATGTGTGTGTATTTGCTGCCATGTATGTGATGTGTGTTAACTGAATCTTATTTAGGCTGAGGCAGGATTCTTCACTGCTTTCGGAGAGGCTGTCTGTGCTCGTCGGCCAACTAAAGATAGTCTATAAAAGCTCCTGGGTGACGTCCCTGTAGCGTGGAATGTCAGTCTGCTGTGCATTATGGGAACACATATCCTGACCATTTATCTGAGGCCAATGGCCACAGCACCAACGTCAGTACAAAAATGCTCTTTTTTAACTTTACTTTTTAAATCTATGATGTATCCCTATTGGGCACAAAGTGTCTTAACATTGATACAAAGTATCTTATATTTTGCTTTGCAGTTGTTAGCAGATTAAGATGAGTTAGCTGCTGGGCTGTCCAACAAGTGGCATCTGTTCATGAAAAATGTCTGCACAGCATTACTGCCACCTTCTGCACTGAAAAAGTCAAGGAGGCATCGGCAGCACGTTAACTCAAAAACCCAAAAGTGGTATTCATCGCTTTAACAAGTCCAAACAAATGAGAACATAAATCATAGATCACCCTAATGGTGATCTTAATCCACAGTGTGTGTCTTATAATGACAGATTGTTTATACGTATGGTACTAACATGATTTATTATAATAGATGGGATTTCTTTCTGGTTTCAGTAGTTGTCCAAATAAAGCCCGGTAAGGCATATAGGCCTATTAGCTAACTGTTCAATAAAAGTACTTAGACCATTAGGTTCTATTACCCTGTAAAAATACTTTGTTGATCCCTGTGTATTAATGCCAACGGACAGGGCATTGGGGTTAAAATATCAACCCATTTCTCAATTCCAGCACTGGATGATCATTTAATGCCCAAATAATGTTAAAGACACGCAACTGCATCAAGCATAATTTAGGTCATAATGGTGGAATAAAACTGTTGCATGTCATTTGGCTTCAGAGAGAATTCTTCATTGACCCCAGATGAGTTTCCTATTGTTTCACAAATCCAATGGTATGAAAAAAAATAATGTATAACTTAAGACAGACACACGACTCCTCATCCAAAAAGGAAGATTTTTAACGAACTTCATCCTGACAGCCAACTAACTATAACATAGACATGTGCTAAGTCAAAGTCGCTATTATCAGGCTTCAAAGTTCTTACAAATTGGTGTCTTCAATAAACAAATGGCTACAGCACAACTAGAACAATATAACAAACTGAAAAGAGATGAGAATGGAAAATGCTTTTGATTAACTGCACACACTCTCGCCAAGAAGGAAGAATAAAGACAGAATGTGACCAAACTATTTTAATCACTGTAGACGACAAAACCGTCTTAATAAAGTTAACCACAACATCTAGCGTCTGTCTCTTTTTACGTCTGTCTTTGCTCACAAAAGCCCTGAAACGGCTTAATAAATGACTCATTCATAATGCAGTTCCACAGACTCTACAATATCCCTCTGCGATGCTGCTGTGCCGTTACTAATACCTAGAATCATGGCAAGTAAGACTAGAACATACATTTCACAAACTCATTAAGGCCTTTTATAAAAAAAATCTATTTCAGGATAATGATTAAATAAAGAGGAAATAAACTACTCTTGATTAGAAGAGAAGTGGCTTTACCTGGTGGACTGCATCTGCCTTGTTGTCTCTGGGTCCTCAAACATTTTCACAATGGGTTCTGTCTCTGACTGCAGCTGCTTCAGCTGGGCCACAACCTCTGTCCTCTTCTCCCGCAGAGCTGACACAGGGAGGATAAAGAAAGTCATTAGCTACAGCAACTTCATAACTATTCAGCGCCCCAGCACTGAAAACACTGTGAAACAAAGTTTACTGCTAAATGGACTGGACATTCTGAATGGACTGAGTGGTATAGTGCAGTAGCCCTTTATGATTTCTATCAGCAATATTAATATCTTCCTTGGTTATGTGTGTGTTGTTGTTGTTGTTAGAGAAATGGGCATTAGGAGTGTATCCACCAAGATACACACTCAACACTTACTATGGGGAATTTCCTTCTCAGAAAAAAGGCTTCTGTACACATCCATGGCGAAATCCACCATGTTTGTGTCACTGAGGAGGTCCAGTTTTCCATGAAGAAGCTCCTGCTCATTGTAGATCTAAGAAACAGGGCCAATAATTTATAACAAAGGTGAGGGAGTGTTTTTGTACAATATTATTATCTAACCAGGTTTTCAACCAGGAAGTTACAAAGACCCCCCCCCCCCCCTTACAAAGACACAGAATGGCATGCTGGCTATTGTCCGTGTGTTACTAGTTATTATAAAATATTTTACTTCACTTGTGTCAGAAGCGACATTCACTGCTAGCCAACTACACATATCAGTTTCAGTCAACTGATAAAGTAGCTAGCCAGCTAGCTAACTGATGTGTTAGCTACATTTCTAATTCAACCAAGAGGTTAGCTAGCTGTTAGCTAGCCAACGCTAGCGTCACTTTAAGCGAACCTGGCGGGTGTCTGCTGGCTCTAATAGTTGTGAACATTGTTAATACGTATTTGCCAACTGTCAAGTGATACGTCCCAACAGTTGCCTGAATATTCAGTACAATATTGTAGGTTAGTATTGCGAATGAACCACTTGTTATAGCTTCCAGTGGTTAGCATCGCCCGAGAGAGGCCAGCTGTTAGGTTTCATTTTCCAGTAACGTTATATAAAGATACAGGGCGACAACACCGTTGACCTGCAGAGTGCTGACGTGTATGGGAGAACCAACGAACAACTGTGTGCAAACTGGCTACTACCAAAGAGCTTTGTTACTACTGAGTTTAGGAAAGGCGCTGAAGCTCAAACAGCGCGTGGCTGCTTCAACCACTGTAAATTAATGACAATCAAAGCAATACTTCCGATACTTTACTTTCAAAGTAAAAATCAATTGAAATCTTAAGCAGTCTTGATATAGTGCGTATTATTTCATATCGTGTTGTTTTCATAATATGTAATTGTATTTTCACAACATACATCGATCTTATCGCTTGAGAGTTGTTCTGGAATTTATTTTGTTCCGTTTTTCCCGATAGTTTTCCCGTTTTCGGCAAAGGTGTTTATTTCCCGCTTTTATTTTGAAGGCAGGCAGGCTATATTTCCGGCTTCACACCGGTTACATGTGGATACTTTACGCAGCTACAGAAAATGTGACCAACTCCCTAGCGCACACGGCTTTTAAAACCGTTCAAAAGCCCTATATGGTTTCTTGAAATGACAAAAAAATGTAACGAAATGTTTATGTGTTAATATATTCAGTACCTCTTTGACAGACAGGAACTCCAACAGAGGAAAAACGAGATGACGGTCTAAAAAGTGGGCAATTCTGGTGGTGAGGTCGTATTCCGCCATCTTTGCTCCGGGGAAAGGGAAACGGATGTGTGTTGCAGCTGTGTAAAGAGAGACTGACCAATCAGCGACATTCTCAACATCCACGGCTCTACATAAAAAAGACCGATGCTGATTTTACAGGGCTATCATGACGTGTATCCCATGTCTTTCCACTCTATACTTACGAATTATGATTGATAGATAGATAGATAGATAGATAGATAGATAGATAGATAGATAGATAGATAGATAGATAGATAGATAGATAGATAGATAGATAGATAGATAGATAGGTAGGTAGGTAGGTAGGTAGGTAGGTAGGTAGGTAGGTAGGTAGGTAGGTAGGTAGGTAGGTAGGTAGGTAGGTAGGTAGGTAGATAGATAGATAGATAGATAGATAGATAGATAGATAGATAGATAGATAGATAGATAGATAGATAGATAGATAGATCACTGTGCACATCTTCCTTTTAATTTATTATTTCCAATATGCAGCTTATACTGTTCATTTTTGTTTGCTCAGTTCTCCCTATTGGCGAATTGAAATCCAATCATGCTGCAGTGTGCAGGATTTTATCATCCTAATAATAATAATCTTCAATTCTAAATGACAAGCACATTTTTAAATGTGAATACGGTTATCACTTTTTGTTTGGTGTGACAGTCTTGTGAGGTCTATATACGCTATATGATGGATTCTTATTATTATTTATATTATTATATATGTATATATTATGTGTTTATATTAGCCCATATAGTATTTTTTATATTATTTGATTGAATTATAGTTATTATTCAGCTCCCTGTTTCACTAAAATGTTTTGCTTCATTGGTTTCTCAGAAGGACGCATGACTGTGACTTGTAAACCCTTCAAAATTCCCATAATTTCCTTGTGGTGTTGATACAGTGAAACATTTCATTAATAAAGAGGAATCCAAGTGAATGTTTTGTTGAATTTGAAAACATAGGCTTTCCTCCAGACACCACCAATATATGTTTTATTAAAAGCCTGTGTGTGACTGTGAATGACTTCTTCATGGGACTAAGACCATTGAGGGTAAATATAGTCATGATGAACCCCCTACTCACGAGCCTGCTAAATTTGAATGAAAACAACCAGATAATTTCCAATCATTTGACTTTTCCACAAGGTTAGAATGTCTTCACTGTGCATCTAAACCATCCCCCTTTCTCCTCTACTTCAGTAGCTGCCTCGTGAAGGTGCCCATGTGTCGACCATACCCGGCCGACAACAGCCAATATCAGCTACTAAATGGCCCATTTCTAATAGGTTTCACTAGTACCTTGTTTTCTTGACAGCCGCACGCCACTGTCTTGTGTCCTCACACAATTCTCCCCTTGTTACCACCGGGCTCTCTCTCTCCTTCACTCCCACTTCTCCCTGCCGCCTGATGGCAGGTAGAAATGAGTCATAAACAGACACCACTCACCATGGCCAGTTGCTGTTTTACTGGGTGCTTCTGACATAGTCAGCTCTGGCTCAGTGGCAACTCGCTTAAAATGAAGAAGAAGAAAAAAAAGAGAAAACACAGCGCTTACTCTGCTGAAGTCTCCTTTGTGTCGTCTGCTTCATTTCAGGAAAGGTTTGCAGTAAAAAAGAGTCACCCATACAATCACTCGGTCTGTTTGGCAAGTATCATTTGGGAATTTGTCTCGATTAGATCATTTATAGATTTAATTAAAATAATGAAATGCTCCAGCCAGTTTGGCTGCCGCTAAGTTGGCTTTATAAGGTCACAATGAAAGTTTCTCGGTTTCTGTTTTTTACTACAATTTTCACTTATGTGAGCAGCTTAGTTTGCATACAATATATGCATTTATTCATGTCCTCTTGCTGCGTGCATTGTAATATTCTTTCACTTGTGCATTTCTGCTCAGTATTTTCTTAAAGTATTGGAATGATTCGTTGTGCTAAAAATCATATTTATAACTTTTGTGTGTTGAATAATCGTGATATTTTATGTTTAATCATCCTGTTTTCCACCAGGAACCACACTTACATTACATATCTTGTTTTTTTTTAAGTTTTATAGTTAGGGATTGTACACAAATCATAAGGGTGGGAGAGGGGTTACAAAGGGGAGATGGTGTTGTTTCTTTCGGCTGAATGAAGGGTAGTCTAACTTTTTTTCCGAGAGTAGGGGAGGGTCTTGTATTTTAGTTTTTTGTCCTAAATCGGTATTTTATTTCAGCTGCTCTTTGCAATATAGTTAATGGTTACATAAATAGTTACATCAAATAAACAACTCAAACAGCTCTGTCTCTGCAGCGCTGGCAGTACATAGATGAACGGTGGGGCTAGCTCTGCTGCTCACCTGGCTGCCGTCATCTGGCAGCGACTCCGTTTATACATGTACCGTGCAGCATGTCCATGCTGCATTGGCACAGAGCCAGTAAAATCGGCAGTTTCCCTTGATTGATAAGATCTCAGCCACATTGTTAGCAGCTGTGACTGTGTGTGGCTGGTATTGTTTTCACCCTTCGAGTGTGTGTGTGTGTGTGTGTGTGTGTGTGTGTGTGTGTGTGTGTGTGTGTGTGTGTGTGTGTGTGTGTGTGTGTGTGTGTGTGTGTGTGTGTGTGTGTGTGTGTGTGTGTGTGTGTGTGTGCGCGCGTGCATGTGTCAAAACCTTCATAACTACTGCTGTGACAAAAAGTTTTACCAATGCTGTAAATTAAATATATATGATATATAAATGTAAAAATTGTATGTTGAGTCTCAAGGAGAGGTTAAAAGAAAACATAAATAATCCCTGGGGAGGGCCATAGTTTTTTTTTACAAAGGTTCAACCCCCCTCATTGCACTAATAATTTTTGTACAGTCCTTTCATGTCCCATGCAGTAAATGCATGTTACTAACTTGGCTTCTTCCCAGGAGTCCTTGTGCTTTCTCACCTTGCAGATTTCCTTGGATCGTGGTGGCACCTGGATTGTGTTTGCAGCTGCTGCCGTGGTCCTGCTCTACGCCCTGCACTGCTACCACTATTATTACTAGTCCTATTATTTTGAATGTTACTATGATTGCCATTGTTCATCATGCCATTCCATTATACCAACTGCTATAATTATTATTAGTTATAGTTCTGTAAATCTGCCTCCCCCCAACTAGTCAAGGCAGAATGATGGCCACCCACCAAGAGCCAGGGTCTGCCTGAGGTTGCTGCCTGTTAAAAGGAAGTTTTACCATCGCCACAGTCGCACCAAATGTTTGCTTTTGGAGGGAATTGTTGGGTCTCTGTAAATTAAAGAGTGTGGTCTAGTCCTACTCTATCTGTAAATTGTCCTGAGATAACTTCTGCTGTGATTTGACACTATAAATAAAATTGCATTAAATTGAATTACCAAGCAGGAAAACCTTTGTCCTTCCAAACTTACTTTAGTGCAAAATGATCATAACCCAATAATTGTTCCTCCGTGTAACATAAAGACATTCACTATGTTGTCCATTTTCAATGTAATTTGAGTTGGATTTTATGTGCAGGCAATAATACTTGTTATTACACAATATTGAATTAGGAAGCAGCGGGAGGAATCTTCACCGGTCCAGGGAAAGCCAATAAGCATTTTTAGATAGGTTAAGTACCACAAGCTAAATCCAAAATAACAAGAAACGATATATTTTAAACACTGATATGAAGGCCAAATTGCTTTGGTTTCTCTTGTTTCAACCAGCCAATCTTCATTTTTTTTAAAAAAGGTGCTTGTGAAGTAGTATTTTGGAAAACATGTGCAGGATAATTCCCTTTCCTTTTTTCATATTTTGTTCAGTTTTCTATCCTGACACCACATTGTTATTTTGCTAATAACATGCTGAAACCACAAAAATCCAGACTTCACTCTTCACTGAGCACCATTAAGGCCTGAACTATGCGCAACCCATGTTTTTTAAAAGGTCCAGTGCCAGCTTGCTCATCCATCCCCTTAGAGAAAAGCAAAGCCAAGCCCATGAATTGCAGGGATTTGGGAAAATGGTCCCGTGGTGACTGATACAAACAATAAAGCACTTCATGGGGATGGATCCAGACAATTTCCTGCTGGACACTCAGTAATATCTTGAGTATCAGCTATATTAATCACATGATGCTTTCAGACACTGTCTCACGCTGACCAAACAAATGTAGGCCCCTTTCCTTTGACTTTATTAAACTAGTCCAGTACCCCCTTGAAAACGTACCTGTCCAGAACAGGCCGATTGCTTGGTCGTGCTTGCATCTTTCTCGTGAACCTGTTGGGTTTCTGACCATTACTGCCTGCTCCCGCAGTGTGTGTGTGTGTGTGTGTGTGTGTGTGTGTGTGTGTGTGTGTGTGTGTGTGTGTGTGTGTGTGTGTGTGTGTGTGTTCTACAGTCTATGGTTCTACTGCTGCCCGCACCTGCAAACATTCTGACCATTGGTAGAATGTAACTACAGTAAGTATATTTACTCAAGTAGGCTACTGTATACCATTTTGAGGTACTTTACTTGAGTGTTTATATTGATGCTACTTTATACTTTTACTCCACTACATCTCATAGGCAAATATTGTGCTCTTTACTCCACTTTATTTGACAGCTCTAAATACTTTGCAGCTTTACATTATTAATACAATATATAAATGACTAATAAATGATGATGTAATAGTACAGCAGTATATACAATAAAAAAGATTAGCCCCATCTTTACCAGCTACATTAACTTTATATATATATATATATATATATATATATATATATATATATATATATATATATATATATATATATATACACATTAATGCAACACAAATTATGTTAGTTGGTTATTTTTATTACATTATTACATGTCATTTAGCTGACACTTTTTATCCAAAGTGACTTACAATTGCTATATATGTCAGAGGTTGCACGCCTCTGGAGCAACTATGTGTTAAGTGTCTTGCTCAGGGACACATTGGTTGATGTATCTCAGTGGGAATTGAACCCAGATCTCCCACACCAAAGGCATGCATCATATCCACTGCACCATCACCACTTATGTAGTAAGTTAGTTAGTTAGTTAGTTAGTTAGTTAGTTAGTTAGTTAGTTAGTTAGTTAGTTAGTTAGTTAGTTAGTTAGTTAGTTAGTTAGTTAGTTAGTTAGTTAGTTAGTTAATCATCTTAGTGCATGTGGCTGTGAAAAAAACGTAGCTATTTCCGATATTGGGGAACGGTCTGTGAGCCGTGTGGAGGCAATCCCAACCTGCTGTTTTATTTTTCAGTATTTTGAGTACAGGCCCTTTAAAGATATTTTGATGCTGATACTTTTGTACTTTTACTTGAGTATGATTGTGAATGCAGTACTCAGGCTTCTGCCTGGTAGTCTCTTAAAGGCTTCATGTCACGTCACATGTACTAAACTGGGAACGATACAGAGGAATATAGCATGGCCCCTAGATATGAGAGTGGTATTGATCTTTTCATTTAACGACAAGAAAGCAAATGAGTGTTCTTACCAAAACATCAAACTATCTCATTAAGGCCAACACTATGCAATTGTGCAGTTACAAACTGATTGTTGATTGTCAGGTTCAACCTCTGTGTGGATACAGTTCACGGTGGTCTGCTCTCTAACATAAATATGACTTTATCCGCAACTTTGTAATCTCCTCCTGCCAAAGTGCTTCTCAGTCAACCCAACCAACAGAGTGAATGTAGCTAATGATTTGTTCCCAGCAATTCCCCTAGAACCCAGTCAGGCTAGTGAATGAAGAGTTTTGGGCTGAATGATTATAAAAACTTTAAACAAAGCACATTCAAGTGGAGTAAATATGAACAGTCATCCACCATTTCTGTCTCTGTAAATCAAAGCATGTGTGTGTGCTTTAGAAGGACGAACACTTGCAGGCAGTGATGGCTTTGACCACATGATACCCAGGTTCAATACAAGGATGCTGTCAGGAACACCAACACATTGCATGCAAAACAGTTATCCATCACCCTATGTGTTTGTCTTGCAGAAAAATACTACTCGGCCTTAATGGGATAAACGTTAAGGGCGCTGGAGGGATGGGCCAAATATTCCATGAAAAACCTCAGCTCTCCAGTTCCCTGAAAGCTTTCTTGGTCAACAAATGAATCCAAGAGTGGGAGAGGAGATGACACTGCCAAAGACACCCACCACTGGCCTCGTTCTAATATCTGTCAAAATATAAATCAATGAGACCTGAAGACAAATGACTCGCCGCTGGATGTTGCAAAGCCAAGCATCCCTGTTCTGATTTGGAATTCCAGCATCTCATATGAATTTCAATTCTTTCGTAAACTTTTTAGATATGCATCACCTCGCTCCGAGTGCACGTCAGGTTATAAATCAACGGCACACACTCCCGATTCGGAGCCCAGTGCTGACTTCAGCACTGTCACACTCGATGGCAATGGGATGAAAGTTATCGACCAGGCCTATGGGCTAGAAAACAATACAAACTTCCAGCGAGCAGCCAAAGGCACCAAGCATGGCAGAACATCTGCGCAGCACAAACAAGGAGTGACCTGTACTCACACACATCAGCAATATCACAGAAGTCACAAAGGGGAGTCGATCAATATTTGACCCCTCTAATCCTTCCTCAACAAGCTCCGCTCCCATGTCTGCTCCTCTCGTTATGCATAACTTCACTCTTCCTCTGCAGTTTTCTTTGAAAACATGACATTACAGGGAACATGGCGCTATCTCCAAATTTCATTCTTACTAGAAAAGAAAAGTGAAATCTGATAACTCCAGATTATACAGTTAAGTTACAGGCTTCCACTGCACAGGGGATGGGGTTTGAATATTCCTCTTCCTGCAGATTTAAATGTCTGTAATAATTGCTATTGTCTGTATTTATGCAGCTAAGTGGAGGCCTCTGAATAAAACCACTCTTGACATAATGGAAAGAGAGTAAGACCAATGAACAATAGCCAGGACTATGAATGTGAAACCTCAACATAGACCCCTTGGGAGGTGCTAGAAGTGCTATACATTTCAAGTTGGAACTATACAAAAATAGGGCTGGAATGAATGAACTTCACCAGTTGCCGCAATTTAGGATGGAGATGATGTGATTCTTGGATGCAAGAGAGAGACAAATTTCAATATTTGGCTCAGAGGTGTCAAAATGGTCACGTCACTGCCAAATACTCTCTTAGAGATCAAACTTTCTCTTTAATAAGACTGCATGAGGGTTATGCAAGATTAGGCTCAAATTTGTTTTTACTGTAATAAATTCCAGGAGGAGCACAGGAATGTGTTCATGTGGAAAGTTTTGGTCTCCAAAGCTTGTAAGGATGGGTTCTTCTGGTTCTAAATTACCATCCCCTCTAGTGATGAATGTGGCCATCACCTACAGCCTGTGCTGAAGTGTTTTGGCGGTAATCTCATATAGATAGATATGGGGGGCTAAATCCTTGTTCAAATGTAATAAGAAAGGACGATTCACTATTAAAACCAATCTAGCAACACATAACATACTACATGTGGTAATACTTCAATCCACAATAAGCAATCACGCTACTACACGTGGTGTCAGGGGAGCAATACATCCTAAGCTTCGTACTGTGTGAGGAACGTCAATTAGCAGCGTGGTGCTGCTCTGACATGGGGCTGGATATTGTTCTTGGCACCGAAGGCAAGACAGAGAAGAGCAGGAGAGTGAGGAAGCCTAATTGTGATGTGCCATAATTTCCCGCTCAGGGCCTCTCACTCAGGATATGGGTGAGGTCAAAGGTGCAATAGAGGGAGTCCATCAGAGGCAAAGCGTGCTGAAGTCATCTGTACAGAGTTATTCGCGGTAAGGTGAAAGCAACTTAGTCAGACAGGGGACGTAATCAGATTTCAAAGTAAACACAGTGCCGCCGGCTCCAGAAGGCCGAGTCCAAACATTGTTGCTAATTGCATCTGTCTTCATTTTCCGCAACTGACTGTACAACACCAACGAAAAAGAAATCTAGATGGAACAAGAACTATTTCACAACCACAGAGAGCACCTCAAACTTACCTCAAGTTTTAGTCCGTAACTGTTCATTTTAGAGATTGCCAACTCTGATTGCTTCTGTCAGAAATCAAAATAAAATGCCTGTGAAGTGTTTCTGCTGGAATATTTCTTTTCTTTTTTTCATACATGGAGACTGAAAAGGAAAATATATATATATGCTTGTCCCGTGTGCCATATGTGGGG
This sequence comes from Gymnocephalus cernua, assembly GCA_023631565.1. NCBI lineage: Eukaryota > Metazoa > Chordata > Actinopteri > Perciformes > Percidae > Gymnocephalus > Gymnocephalus cernua. Next base: position 18,393,077 of record CM042429.1, on the reverse strand, counting down.
GCTTCCAGAGCATGGAAACCTACGTAAGCACCAGTCAAGTAGTACAATTTGGGTTTTCAGATGGCTGCAATTGATCTCCCATATTGTGACATTTCTGTACAAGAGAGCTGCTCCAAGTTTAACAGGCGCCTTATGTCAAGGGGCTTTTTTCATCACCACCACATCCAGCTGCATCTCACAGTTACAGACAGCTTGTTCACAGAGCGCTTTTACCATCATGTCCTGAAATCCCAAGAGTCACACCCGCTGCATGGTGTTTATGGCAGGTCACTGTTAGGGCCCTGGTCTTCAGTGGCACCTTGGCAGACAGGGGAAAGCCCTCTACTCCAAAGGAAAGTGTATGATTGTTTTAATGTGGTCTCTTTGGTATTTCATGTTCCAGCAAAAACCCAACCACATATCAACTGACTGCCATGTGCAGACTTGAAAATTACAAGTGCACAGATCGCCAATGCTGAGCGTAACTTAAACTGTACACACTGTGTTATTATTTGTATCCCTGACAGAGATGATGACATTTCATCGTTCCCTTGTGCACTTGCCCATTGCTGATGATGCTATGCTGTTTTTACAATGTCAGTGTCCTTGAGAAAAAAATAACTCTCTTTGTTGCCCTTTCACAATATAGAACATCAAGAAAGTTAGCATAACAGTCGGCTACAGTATGTGCAGTGAGCAGCACTGGATATGACATTAGATCTGTGAAATGTTTTTGTAAGCAAGTTTGTGCTGAGGCCACATCAACAAGTGTGGTAAGGGAGAAGTGTGTAAGCAAGCATTCACAACGAGGGGATGAGATTCACAGAGGCTCCTGAGGGAAATCAGGATGAAGTGGTAGATGTGCTTAGAAAGCACATTTCAGTTTTTTAGGATGAAGCTGATAGATTCTAGGCTCAGCTGACTGTCCTATCCAATACTTAATATAGGGGAATCATGTAAAAATGGAAATGGAGCATAAGAACGACATCGTCTGGATTGTAAATGTCTGCTGTGTCCTGCTATCGATCATGCAGCATGTTGCTGACGGCTGAACAGTGGATTGGATATGCAAGGTTTACAGTAAACCGGAATCACATTTGCCCTGTGCCTGAGCCAGAACATGTATAATTTGGGCTTAAAAGTATAAATCTTAAAACCTGAATGCAATCCATGGATAAAACATCATGTGATTATTACATTGATATAAATATTTAAGCATTTTAAATTAATAATATAATGTGATGTTTCTTTTCTTTTCTTTCTTATTTAAGTTTATGTAGGCCTACCTCTTTTAACAACAACGTTTCCCTGCTGGGGATCAATAAAGTTGTATTATCTTATCTTATACTATCATATCACTATAAAAAAACAAGACACTGTGTTGCTCAATAATAAGTATATTCCAGTGTTAGAATAATTACTACTGTATTATAACTGTTATTAATAAATACAATTAAAAAGTATGTATTTTATTGTATTGTTAACGTCAGGCACGCCCACAGTTGGCAAGCGTGGCAAGCCCATGACGTAGCCATGGCGTCTGTTGTCAAAGGAGAAAAGATGGCGTCGGTATCAGAAATGTACGATGTTGGTTGGGAAGGTAAGACAAAACATAAAATAGATTCTTCCCAAGTGTCATTGAGACATGTTTTTATATTTTTGAAGGCAGTCGGTGTTTTCTTGTAATTAGTCTTGTGCAAGAGCATGGGGAAGAGTTGTAACTGTCCCAGACTAAAATTCGAGCATACAAGTCATCATGAAAAAGAGTTAGCTAGCTAATGCTAGTTAACATGGTTAGCTAATCCAGTAACATCAGATTAGATCCATAATCCGTAGTAGCCCAATCACTGTCATTTCTAATTCATTTGTTGGTGGTGCTAAAGTAGCGTTCGATGGAAAGCAGTAACGCTAAGCGGTGCCTGTCTGCTTTCAGATATCCACCTAACGTCTGTAGCATGCTAGCTAGTCATTGCTAGACAGTCATATGGCTTCGGCTAAAGTTATAGCTAACGTTACGTCGCAATAGATTTCTGGTTCTGCAGCTGCAAAACACATAACGTTATAGCATTGTAATAATAATGCAGTTGTAATGTCAGTGCCATCTTGTCCACTTGCAAGCGCACTTACGTTAGTAGCACGAACATAAATCCGAAGTGGTTAACGTTAGAAGTTGTACTTCTTTTTCTGTTAATTCGATAAATGTAACTAAATGCATTGCTTGTCGCTGCTGGGATGTCTGACTAGTCCAAGTAACTTCAGTCCCGTCATCGACTTAATTTCAGATGACGTATAACTAATAAAAAACATTACTGCACATCATAGTGAAGCTTGATATGTCTTGCCTTTCATGCTCTCATCCCTTATCGTGTATTGGACCAGGCTTGTTACATCATGTTCAAAAACCGTTGTTGATTCAGATAAGAACTGTCCTATGGTTTATCAATTTGTCCACAGAGATGAGAGACAAGCTGCGTAAATGGAGAGAAGATAACTGCAGAAATAGTGAACAAATTGTGGATGTTGGTGAAGAGCTGATCAGTGAGCATGCATCAAAACTGGGAGATGACAGTAAGTGTATCCACGACTAAATAAATCTGTATATAATGTTACATCATTCCAGATTCCAGATTTTTAGCAAGCAAACACACAGAGCATTTGGACAACATAGACAAATGTTATTTTCAGATGGAGCATTAGAAATGAAATTAGGCAGCCCGCTGAGAATGCCAGTTTTCTACACTAGTCTTCAGTTCATTTTATAACATTAAACAGGTGACTGTTAACTACTGAAGTAGAGAAATAGTGGCCTTTATGACAAACTCTCTTTACCAGGGAAAACACACTACTGTTTTGGTAATAACACAACATACAGCTTTTTATCCTTTCCTCTCCCAAGAGATGACTACAGCCTGCATGTCTTTTCAAAGTTTAAAAGCATTTTTTTTAAATGAGGATCTTCTGCTTTGTGGTGTTGAAAACCACTGAATGTCCTTCTGTTAAACAGTCAGGCTAATGTTATTGACTGTGGGTTCATCTGATATTGATCTAAGTGGGTTCATTTTTTTTCTCTCCTCTTTTGTCATATGTATTTTTCTTTTGGACACATTTCTAAACAGGATATTAGCTTTGCTGTGATGTGGAAAACACAGAGACACAGTCATGGCTGAACAGCCAAGTCCATAAATACACGACTGCTTCCATCAAACAGATATTTAGGAGATTTGTGGGGGGAAGGTAAAATACTTAACATGGAAACAGGTTAACATTTTATTTAACTTGCTTTGGTGACTTGGGGAAACTTCACAAAAAATAACTAAGGGGCTTACCAGTAAAAGGTGAAAATAACTTTGAAAATTGACTATATTCCAGACATATAGGGCCCTATTTTAACGTTCTAAGCGGCTGGCGCAGGTGAGTTTATGGCATGTACGAACAACGCCAGGCGCATGGTTCAAAAGCGTTGTACTTAGTGTCTTAATTAATCATAGGTGTCTTTTGGGCGTAACATGCAATAAACCAATGGGAGTGTCATCTCCCATTCCCTTTAAAAGCCAGATGCGTTTGTACCTTGGCGCATTGCTATGATGATGGTGGATCTGCTCAGCAGGAAGGAGAGATTTTCAGGAGAATACAGTAAACTGATCTGCTCGTGCGTGAAGTGAAAGTGCGCAACCAGATCATATGTGGCACGAGCACTAAGCCACCAAAACTCCACACGGTGAAGCAGGCGTTGAAATAACGATGAAATGCTGTGTTATTGACTTTAGACCAGGTTTTTGTTGGCCATCAATGGTGCTATCACTTTCCGCTGCCTCAAGATAGCAATACGAAAAGAACGCACCTGAACACACCTCCCTGTAAGACCAGCACGCCCATGTGCGCAAAGATGGTGGATTTGCTATTTAAACAACATGGGCGCTGGGCGGGAAATTGACAACTGCGTCGGTCTAAAACTAGCAAAGAGACTTGTGTCGAGCTTTGCGCTGCGCTGGGTGCAAGATTGGGCCCTTAGTCTTAACGATATCTATGTAAGCAGGGATACAGTTAGTCGTTAAGAAGACAGTCATTTGCAATAGTCTGTAAGGTGCAATAGAAAGCAAAGTAGGACTGAACGATTTTGGAAAATGATCTAATTGCGATTTTTTTTTTCACCAATATTGCGATTTAATATGCGATTCTTTGTTTAAGCTCTTTGTCTTCTGTATTAGCCAACAAAGACAAGCAATACATCATTGCATAGTATGAACACCACAAGATTAGATAGATTAAACAAACTGTTCTTTCCTCGAGCCCAGGCCTGTATGTGATGATGAAATTAGGTGATCCATGAATTTATATGAATGACATATGACTTTTATTTAACTACTTCGATCACAGTAGTATATTGAGCACTGACCAAGCCTGGCGTAAACATTCATATGAAAGTCAGGAACAAATCACACAAACTAAAGTGCAGATTGCAGAAATATTAAAACAAATATGTGGCTTTACCACACAGATTATTACAACCCCAAATCAGAAAAAGTTGGGACAGTATGGAAAACACAAATAAAAAAAGAAAGTAGTGATTTCTAAATGTACTTTGACTTGTATTTCATTGCAGACAATACAACAGCACATAATTTAATGTGTTCCTCATGATTTTTTTTTTTTTCAAAAAAACTAAATTCCTAATTTTGGTTCTTGCAACACATTTCAAAAAAATGTTGGAACAGTAAAGCATTTACCACTTTGTAATGTTGCCATTCCTTTTCACAACACTTAAAAGACGTTTAGGGACTGAAGACACCAAGTGATGAAGTGTTTCAGGTGTAATTTTGTCCCATTCTTGCTGCAAACAAGTTTTAAGGTGGGCAACAGTACGGGGTCTTCGTTGTCGCATTTTGCGCTTCAAAATGAGCCACACATTCTCTATTGGAGACAGGTCGGGACTGCAGGCAGGCCAGTCAAGTACCCGTATCCTCTTCCTCCCCAGCCAGGACTTTGTAATGTGTGCAGAATGTGGTTTTGCATTATCTTGTTGAAATATGCATGGACGTCCCTGGAAAAGATGTCTTCTTGAAGGCAGCATATTGTGCTCCAAATTCTCTATGTACTTTTCAGCATTAATGGTGCCATCACAGAAGTGCAAGTTACCTTTGCCAAGGGCACTGACACAACCCCATACCATGACAGACCCTGGCTTTTGGACTTGTTGCTGGTAACAGTCTGGATGATCCTTTTCTTCTGGCGTCCATTTCCCCCAAAAAATACCTGAAATACTGATTCATCTGACCACAGTACACGTGGTCAGATGAATCAGTATTTCAGTCGACGGCGCTTCTGGACACTGTTAACATAGGGTTTCCTTTTGGCACAGTACAGTTTTAACTGGCATTTGTGGATGTAACTACGTATTGTGGTACTTGACAAAGGTTTGCCAAAGTAGTCCTGAGCCCATGTGGTGATATCGCTTATAGATGAATGACGATTCTTGATGCAGTGCCGCCTGAGGGATCGGAGATCACGGTTGTTCAGCTTAGGCTTGCGCCCTTGTCCTTTACGCATTGAAATTCCTCCTCATTCCTTGAATCTATTAATTATGTTATGCACTGTTGAAGGTGAAATAAGCAAATGTCTTCCTATCTTTCTTTGAGGAACATTGTTTTTAAACATTTCAATAATTTTGTAACGTATTTGTTGGCAAACTGGCGATCCTCGGCCCATCTTTGCTCCTAAAAGACTAGACCTTTCTTGGATGCTGCTTTTGTACCAAATCATAATTACAATCACCTGTTGACATCACCTGTTTCAAATCACATCATTATTTAACCAATTTACCTGATTACTAGCCCTAAATTGCTCTTGTCCCAACCTTTTTTGGAATGTGTTGCAGGTTTCCTATAAACTGCACTTACACAACATTCAATAGCAAAATATCTGCCTGTTCTAGGTATGTGGGCTGTATAAACCATTTTCCAGAAGGGATGTTAAAAAAAAGCCTTAGATTACAGTCTCAATGACTAAACAATTGCACATCTAAAGTATATATTTTTCAATGATCACAAAACAGTCTGGTTTTAAACATTTAACACTTTTATTTACTTCCAGTTGAAGCTGGTTTTAACAGTGTGTACTGTAAATAAATTATAAGTTAAAGTTAAAGTAAAAGAGCTATACCAAACAAATTAAATATTCCACAAAATCATAATAAAATTAAAATAAGTTAAATGTATAGCTACATATACAATAAATAAATATAAAATAAATAAATTTTATTTATTTTATATTTCATTTGAGGTATCTGTGGAGAAGTAGTCCCACACTTTGCTGCTACATCGTCCTCTTTTTTCAGCCATCTGTAGGGCAGAAAGAGAGACAGAGAAAGAATAAGCATGTGTATTAATAATATCACCATGTATCATTACTTATGTCATCATTACAATTATAATAATAATAAACAGGGATATCCTACATGGGCAAAAATGAGAAATATAGAGAAATATTTTTTTGTTTTTATTTGTCAAGCAATAGGTATTACCTATTACCTATTTATATTTAACAATATTATTACAACATTTTCCTGTTATGTCTTTGAAGCTGCTTTCCCCTAACGTTGTAACCTTTAGATAACGTTACCCTAACGTTCCACTAACGTTGTAACCTTTAGATAACGTTACTCTAACGTTCCCCTAACGTTGTAACCTTTAGATAACGTTACCCTAACGTTCCCCTAACGTTGTAACCTTTAGATAACGTTACCCTAACGTTCGCCTAACGTTGTAACCTTTAGATAACGTTACCCTAACGTTCGCCTAACGTTGTAACCTTTAGATAACGTTACACTAACGTTCGCCTAACGTTGTAACCTTTAGATAACGTTACCCTAACGTTCCACTAACGTTGTAACCTTTAGATAACGTTACCCTAACGTTCCACTAACGTTGTAACCTTTAGATAACGTTACCCTAACGTTCCCCTAACGTTGTAACCTTTAGATAACGTTACCCTAACGTTCCCCTAACGTTGTAACCTTTAGATAACGTTACCCTAACGTTCCCCTAACGTTGTAACCTTTAGATAACGTTACCCTAACGTTCCCCTAACGTTGTAACCTTACACAACTGTCTGTGCATGAGCAGGAATTAATTATTATATATTGGCAGGAATGAATGAACAGGCAAACTTTAACTTGATTAGCGTTAGAATAACGTAACAGTTGTTTTTTCGAGGCACGCTGTACATAACTTCTAGTCATTTACTACACGCGCCCCCTGCCACAGTTACGCGGTCATTATGTGGGAAACACTGCAGATATATTTAGAATAAGTTAAACGCTAACGTTATAGTTTGACCTCTTATTAACGTTCGCGTTCTTCCACTGATAAACATGGTATTAGTTAGCTTTGTGGCTAATCTAATATAGCAATGCATTAGCGGCTGTAAGTGATGTTACAGAATATTTAGAAGTGATAATGATAGGACCGTTAGCTAGAACTACCACACCGTTTTTATATACAGAGTATGAACTAAATCTACAATCATTTCACATGACGAACGACAGACTCACCGTCAAAACAGTACATCTCCATGCCGGGTGTAATGCTGCCACTGGCTTGGCTGAGACTTTTCTTCTGTAGTGGATTTCTGGCGCTCTTGTCAACTGGGGAGTTGCAGACCGCCCTCTGGTGGGCAAACTATGCAACACTCATAACATGAGTGAAGCATGAGACTCAGTTTCTCATGTTTCATCGGCCGTTATAAACGCCGATGCCGCTTTAAATGCCATTAGCTCATATCGGCCGATAATATCGGCCGGCCGATAATATCGGTCGGGCTCTAGTAAACATGTGGATTGCACTTTTTAAACACTAGGTGTGTCCCAAATCGCGCACTTCCCTTAGTGCACTCAGAGAAGTGCACTTCGTGCACTATGTACTTACTTGCATAGTGCGTAAAATTTGACGGGGGAGTGTTGTCTCAAATCGCGCACTGCCTCATGTACTTACCGGAAGTGACGATCACAACATCTCAGTCCTCCTCCTTCTTCTTCTGCGAAATTGTGAATTGTACCCCGGGCAGAGCATTCCCACTACCTTTTGTCACTCGCGAAAAATACATTTCTGCTTTGTTTATCAAAATGAATGTGATTGTTTTTATTGTTGCTTGTATTTGACCTCTGTTTTATGCAACCACAAACATACCGGTTTTATGATATTCATACTTTTGCTTTTAATTCATTGTAAGAAACCAAAAATGGCCATTTTGAGTTATTTTAGCAAAATTGGAGCAATTAAAATGGTGTCCAACTGACACGTTAACATAGAAAATAGTCATATTATATGTTTATATAAGGGTGTTTATTGCAATAGCTATTAATTACAGTGACAATACAAGAATGAAAGCAGAGGCAACCCAATAGACATTTCAATAGATCATATTGTTCTATTCATTCATTTCACGTATGCTTGCTACAGTCATGCAACGCTAAAGCTATCACATACCATTAAATACATTCAATAACATTTTATTTTAAAAGACGGTGCCATTGCTGGGCCTGTACTTTGATGGGGAAAGTGATATGAGGGGGGACTTCAGACTCTCCAGGGGATCCTGTAACGGTACAGCCTCGGCACGGCGTGTGACCACGGCTGGGGACCCGTCATCGAGGCCCTTGTCTTCCTCTTTCGGCTAGCCAGCGGTACCTCTTATCGTGGTTTAGCCAGAGCCTTTGCTCTGCCCCGGGCCACTGTGCACCGTGCTGTCCACAAGACCAGCAGGGAAATCCTCTCTCTCCTCCCCCAGGTCGTTCGCCTTCCAGCAGAGGAGGACTTCCCTCAAGTTGGCAGCGTTGACGGCTGCCACGTCCGTGTCCCTAACGATTATATAAGTCAGATCAGGACAGAAACAGCGCTGTTAATACGTTATAACATAGCATACATTAACGTACTGTAACATTACTGCTAACGCTCGCAGCTTAGCTGATGTATATTGTATACACATACGAGATCACACACACACACACACACACACACACATCTAATGCTAAAATGTCTCCAGTGAGGACGATAGTTAAACACAGTAAACAGTATACCACAACACATGTAACGCTAGCTAGCTAGGTTATCACGTATTTGCCAGTGGTTAAACCAAAGAGTACCGGTAACTTCTAGCTATACTCGTTGGTTAAACTGTGCCGCTGTTAGCTAGCTAAGGTTAGCTAAAGCTAGCTTGATAGCACGTCAAATTACGGTACATATAAACGTTATAATTCGCGGTAAAAAAATCCTCACCGATTGCAAAATTAACCACATATACATAAACAGGTGGCTTATATTTTATACAAGTACAGCAAAAGATGAATGTTCAACTTACATTTGTGTTGTTCGGTCGGTTTCGCTGTCGCGTAGAAGTCCGCCATTATCCAAAGTTTTTCAGTTTTTGATAGCTCCGCCCCTTCCGCTACGTAGCCAAGATGGCGACCGTTGAGTGTGTTGAGTGTGCATCGATGCACACTCAACTTTTTGACCGTTTTGAGTGCACCATCCGGGTATTTGCAGTGCACTGCATTTACCACACTTCGACAAGTTACACTTTGAGTGCACTCAAATAGTTAGTATAAGTACAGAAGTGCGCGGTTTGGGACACACCTACTGTCTTTGAACTACGTGTGTGTATGTATATGTACACACACTGATCTCCAGTCAGTAACAAAACAAAAATGCAGAAAATATCTGCCTGTACCTCTTGTAACTCAAAGTTAAATGTAATCACTGTCTGAGCATTAATATCTAAATATTGATCGTAATTATCTCTTGTCAGTTACAACAACAAACACTGCTAAAGAAAGACTAAAGTGCAGTGAGTATGGCACTACCAGCCGTAGTGATCCTGATCACACAGGAAGCAATTTCTCACCAGTAGTAACTCCCGCTCCGGTCAGTGTACTTCATACTCACATCATATCTGTCTGTCCGTCCGTCCATCTATCTATCTATCCGGTGCTAAACAGACGCTCTGTGTAGCCGTGAACCCAGGCTTGGTGACCATACTAACGGGAAACATGCCTTTGGCGATAAACTCCGTTACTGCTTGAGCAATTTCCTCGTTCCGTTTTAAAGTACATTCATATGGAGTTAACGTTACGCTTTCAAACATTTCGGTGAGTGATGCCTGTCGGGTGGTATTTTGCTTACTTGACAAACTGGTGTTCGGCATTTTAGCCATGCAACTGTCATAGATGGCTTTGTGTTATTGTTTTTTTTTTAGGTGCTGATACAGGTTCGTACCTTGTGAGGTAGCAACGTTAGCAAGACAGGTTTTGCATAATACCTGAAGCTGCGCATCATCATCTTTTTTTAAACCAAAATAGTCCCACACAAGTGACATACTGTTCCTATATTGTACAACAGGCCAAGGTACGGCGTAGCGTTAGCGAGCCAAGTTGATGCTTTATCTGCGGAGTGCAGACTGCTTTGCTCTCGCGAGTCACGTGACCAAATCACAGCCTTTGCGATTTGGAAATCGGATATTATTGCAAATGCGATTAATCGTTCAGCCCTAAAGCTTGTATGTAAGTATGTTGATCAGTAATGCACTGGGTACAGTATGCTACGGAAGCCGAGAACGGCCGTTGATTTTTTTTTTTTTTTAGGGATTTTTTTTCATACACTGTTATCTTGTGATAACGACTTATTAATTTGTTATCTCGATATAACAAAGTTTGTTTTCTCAAGATTTTTTGTTTAGTTTCCTCAAGATGTTTTTTTTTTATGATTTTTTTATTTTTTTGTTTTCCAAAGACACCCTTCCATTTAACCCAGGGAATGGGGCTCCATAAGCGGATAGAGGTCTGCCCTTTCTCCCTCCTCTTCTCCGGGTTAAATTGAAGGCCGTTTTAGTGGGATTTTTCCCGAGTATTTGACCGGAGACAAGGAGGGAGAAATGGCAGATTTCTATCCGCTTTTGGAGCCCCATTCCCCGGGTTAAATGGAAGGGTGTCTTAGGCAAAAAAAAAAAAAAAAAATCCATAAAAAAAAAAAAACATCTCGAGAAAACAAAACAAATCTTGAGAAAACAAACTTTGTTATATCGAGATAACAAAATAATAAATCGTTATCACGAGATAATAGTGCATGGGAGAAAATAAATCAATGGCCGTTCTCGGCTTCCGTAGTATGCTGTTGATTTCTTAAGGTTTAATTTTTTTAAGCAGGAGTGAGTTTTACTTACCATAAACATATCAAAGGTCATGGTCTCCCTTACAACAGTACCCCATAAAAGTCTTCCTTTTCCCGAGTCAATATGATTCATACAGTCTTCAGAAGAGGCGGATAAACACTTAACATGCCATGGTTTTATTGAAACCAGCTCTTAAATTGGCTGTGAAATGAGATGGCAATTATCAAAACAAGAGCTGGAATCATTAAAGTCAAGAAAAACTAGAGGCATTTGTTTGTTTTGGCAGAACCTGCCAGTTTTTGGGTGGAGTTGGATTTTATTATTCTTTTCAATTAACGGGGTGTTTATTTGGCTGAGCATGTCCAGTTTGCTTGTCAGAGCTGTCTGTCTAACGTGTTGTATTAATTCCATTAATTGGCTTCTATAGCCAGGCCATTAGTCAGTATGTTATAATGTTACAGTCGACTGAATGAAAATAAAAACATTTCAATAAACGTTTCATTTTTTTAATAGCTAACCAACAAGTGAAACATGTCAAAGGAATGGCTGTGCCTGTTAATGATGGTGGTCAACATGCCATGTTCTGCGAGTGTAATAAACATTACAATGGTGACATTTTCAGACTTGCTTGAGATTGGTTTTATGTAGCTATGAAATCCCCTGTTTGACAATATTCAACTATAAGGTCTCTAGTACAATAGTTGATATGACCAATTACAACCACTCTACAACATAGTCTACAGATCAGTATCATAGTATTATGTCACAGCAGTAAGACATTGTCTTCATCTATCCCATTTATATTAAAAAGACAAGCTGCACAGATGTGCAAAAGTCTATATTTTAAGAACTGACTTTTAGTGCCTTCTGGAAGATTCTGAGGGTTAAAAATGTAATCGCCTTCCAGAAATAATGATCTATTATGTATAAATTCAGTCATCATTCTTTTTGGGTGTAAAGTGTCAAGATACTTTGAACCTTTTATGTAAACCTATCACTAATGCTTCAGCACCACTCACTGATCAAATAGGTTTTAGATTGTTTACGTTGAAAGTGATCTTTACATTTGTAATTTTTAGTGAAAACAGACACATGGTGTTGTTAACCCAACCACATTTAGCTTGTTCTGGCATGTGAACAACACTGTTTACCTTTTTATTTATTTTTACTAAAAAGTAGCTTTGCTCTCATTTAACTGCCCAACTTGCGACTCTGTCCTTTTTTCCTCCGATAACTTCAAAGATCACCTTTTCCATGTCTCTATATTCCTTGATAATGTTACACCTCATTTCCTTAAATGTAACTTTATTACAAAAATTGAATTAGTAATTTATTACCAACTCACTGTGGAGAAATGAATAACATGACTAAAAAGCCTTGCACAAGGGCGTTTACTTGAAATAGTCCTGCATTAATGATTGTAGTTCCGTCCAAGTTTTAAATGAATGTATGGTTTTTGAACATTGCCTTTTAATGTATTCTGTACAGAAAATGGTAAATGTATTACATATGCATTACATATTAAGGGGTAAATTCTTTGAATGAAGTCATAAGCTGTTGATTCTCATCATTGAAGCTTGTTTACGTGTGTAAAAACATGATGTGCAGCTGTTGGGGACAGACTTGTAAGTTGCGACGTCAATTGTACAGTTCAATATATCACTTTTTCATGTTACAACAGACAGTGGAATGGAAAGGGCGTTAACACAGTCTTCTTTGTCTGTGTCTCTTCTGCCCAGTATGGATTATTTATGAGCAGGTGATGATTGCAGCGCTGGACTGCAGTCGGGATGACTTGGCTCTGGTAAGTATTTACCACTCTTCCTCACACGCCCTAGAGCTTCAAAAGGCATCGTTCACTCTCTCACAGGCAGCCATTCCTACTTTGCTGCACCCCCTCTGCCAAATGCGAAAATCTGATTTTTATTTGGCCAAATGGTATTACTCTGTCTGTACTTTGGAAAAACAATTTGCTGAAAGTTGGAATTAGAGGGCGCAGCAAATGAGTGGAGAAGCATGCTTCAAGTGTTAGCTGAACTTGGCCATCATTTATGGAGTTCAACTGCTTTTTCCCCTCAGGATTTATTTGCCATCCTTAAAGCTTAATGGGATGTTTCTGACTTCATGTTTTGAAATTTTCATAGCTCTAAAATGTTCAAACCTGCATGGGATATAAAAAAAAGAAAGAAAGACGAGATCATGGTTATTGAATGGTTAATCTCCAATCAGTATGGATGTAACAACTCCCCTGGCAAAAACAATGACTCATTAAGTACAGAAAGGACAGAACTCAGTCATTGGAATTAGATGTCTGTTGGCTATCCTTACAGCCCCGCTGCCAGAAAAAGCATAAGGACTAGCCTTCAGCTGATGGATAGTGCAAACAATTCAGGTCATACTGCAGACTTTTTAATCTCAGTCAGGATAATGCTGAATGTGATAACCATGACTCACCTCATCCTCATCCTCACTCCCCTTTTACAATATCAACCGTGGCTGCCTAAATTGGCCTGTTTTTAAGTTAGTGTATTTTTAGCTGAAACATGGGCAAAATCTAACATGTTCAAGACAGGTGGTTCATATCTCTAGTATGTGTGTGAGAGCAAGAGTGTAACATAAACTTAAGTTACAGCCAACTTTAATTGGTCTCTCTCCCCTCTGCCCACATCCTTGCAGACCTGTCTACAGGAACTGAGGAAGCAGTTTCCAGATAGCCACAGAGTGAAGCGATTATCGGGCATGAGGCTAGAAGCCTTGGAAAGGTAAGCATTGGGTACCAAAAGCTCCAGTGGAAGAGGAGGCAAAGAAAAAGCTCAACCTCACTGTTATCTATGGTACTTTGGGAGGCTTGGGGGCGAGAAACTGTAAGCAGATCCTAAGTGGTACAATGGTCTGGGTGTGTATAAGTAGCACTGTGTGTGTGTGGGGTAGGTTGTGTTTACGTTGGATCACCAAGCATTCCTTTGGAGAAGAGGGAACGGAGAGAGGATAGGTTCAGCACTGGGTAGTCCTGTGGCCCTTTTAGCCTGAGTTAGGGATTCCCGGGAAGGAAGTGGTCGGATCCCACTGTTATTCTGGGGGTCCCTCAATCTTCTCTGGTTTCTATTCCTCCGTTGTTTCCTTATTTTGTTATTCCTCATTGCTCTCTGTATTTTTCTCTCTCTTTGCCCTCTCTATTTCCATGCTTTCTTTCCTGTCCTGTTTTGATCTTGTTGCGAGTATGTCTTGGTCCCATAAATAATGACGTGTCACCACAACCTCAACTTTGTTCCCCCTGCCTGCCTTCAATGATGTGTTTTTATTTGGGAATCTGCAGGTTATAAAAAAAAAAAAAAAAGTAAGCAGAGTGGAGAACATGAGCAAGAAAGATAAACGGGGTAATTTAGCCTGTACTGAGCTGAAATAAGTGTAATTCAATTTGTTTGCTACCTCGCTCACATTCCCCACCCGGATCACCATTGCTGGTTTATCGGTTGTGTCAGAGTTTATGTGGTAATTGAGAGTGATTGCTTCGGCACTGTCAGATTAAATAAACGGCACACTGCGATCTAATTGGCAGCAGGCAGAGCTACACTTGAATGACACAGCTTCAAACAGCATGGCTATACACACACACACACACACACACACACACACACACACACACACACACACACACACACACACACACACACACACACACACACACACACACACACACACACAGTTCCTAAATAAATAAGGCAAATCAAAGTGGCTCGTGAGTGGTCGCCTAGTGCCATCTGAAATCTCCCAAAGTGTGGCTGAGTAATAAAGTGAATGTGAGCGAAGCAGCAGCGCTGGAAGTGGGGCTTCTCAGTGCTAATGGGAACCAGAGTTGCTTCTGTCTATTGCAGGCTGTGGGCGGGACATTTTCTGATCACTGAACCCTGCCTTTGGCTGCTTAAACATCAGCATTGTAGATTACCCCTACATAGAAAAAAAGTTCTAAAATCATCCTTCAGCGCCTGATTTGACATGACAAGTGAAATGCACATACCTCCTATTCCCAGATTTCTTTACCGTATGATTTGATATTTACAGCTCATAAATTTCCCATTTAAACAGAATCATGTGGGCTCAGTCTAACAGTTTGAGGCGGGCTGTGTTGGATATTGTTGCTTATCAGGTTCATGTGTGTTGTGGTATTATGTATGGGCCAAGAGACGGAAAACTGAACCAACAACTTAGCTGCGGATCTGGACAGATGTAAAAGCAGCAATTTCATTTTGTTTAAAGGTGAATCAAACTGGATTCAATCAAATGAAAATACAATCTTCATAACAGTGCTTTGTTTATATTGATTTCCTGACTCGTTGTGAAGTGATATAAGCATCTCACAATGACGGCAGTGTGACCAGCAACCTAAACTTAAATGAGTGTTTATTTCTCCCTTTAAATCACCACTGATTTCTGCACCGCCTCACTGTAATCATCGGAACTTGCCATGCTGTATACAGAAACCTGATTACCTTGAACTGTGTTTGATTTCCCCACCACCTAGTTTTACCCGACTGGAGACTGGGATTGGTTAAAAAACTAATTTGTATTCTTCTCTCTCTCTCTGAAGGTACGACGAGGCTAACAAGCACTATGATGCCATCCTCCAAGATGACCCCACCAATACGGTAAGTCTGAGGAGTGGGGAAGGAAAGGGAAGAAATCCCTCAGCTTAGCATTCTACCTTGTTTCACTTTGTGGTCGCAGCTTCTTGGAGGGCTTCAAATCTGCCGAGGCACTTTGGTGTTAGCAGTGTGAGTTTGAGAAGTCAAACTCCCCTTGGCCTTTCTGACCTCAACCACAGAGCTCATCAGCCTTTCACCCACACAACTGAAAAGTGTTTGACGGAGGGTGCTGGGCTGGGCTGGGCTGGGTGGGGGGTGATTCATGGTCTTAGTCAGTGGAAGACATGTTTGGTGGAAGTAAAGTGTAAATAAAGGTCTGGCCTTTGAAGCTGGTGATTTACTGGACCTTTCAGACCCCCACCATGATTGAACAAGGCTGAGCTCCTGTCCCACCTTCTCTCTTGCCGTCTACTCGCTTCAGGTGCAAAGTCTGTTGTGCCCTTTGCTGTTAACACAGACAAGCCCAAACGTATACTTCTCTGAAGCTCTCTACTTGCTATCTTCTTTTCTTAATATACCATTCATCCTTGTGAAATGATGGGCAGACGCATGTCTAGCCAGTGTTCTGCCAATCCCACACCACCAACCCAAAATATAATGTACCTGCTTTTAATTCCTGCCATGCAAGAAACAAAAAAAACAACAACCATGACCTTATTTATTTTGGCTATACCCCTCTCCCCCCGAAGATGTTCGACAAGTTTCCTGTACCATGCTGACATATGGATTGCTTTAGATGTAATGAACATTTTCTGTGCTACAGACACAGCATAGACATTTGTGCTTTGGATGCCATGCGAAGACTCTTCACATCGTCAGTTATCTGCTTTAAACAAATGGAAGGCTTACTGAAAAACTAATAATCCTTACCTCGCTCTGATGCGCCCACCCCACCCCGCTTGCTCTCACTGTGGCATAGAGGAAAAGCCTCCTCATCTTTATCTAGCCACAGCTGCTGCCTCCCACCTTCACTTTGTCAAGACCATCTTTGTTTACTTCCTGCTTTAGTTGCTGTTGGAAGTTTGCAAGTGAGATTGGCAATTAAGCCTTTAAAACAAGGGACGGGACTGTTTTCCATGGCCTGTTCCCCTCAGTTATATTTCAATTTAAAATATGGTCAGGTCACGCGATATACTTATTTTTAAGGCAAGGGTTAGGCAAAATGTCACAACAATATTTTGCAAGAGTTGTGAAATACTTTTGTGCTCAAAATATATCTTGTCTCAGAGGGTTTAAGTAAAATTAGAATTGTTTTTTTTTGTTTTTAATTCTGTTTGGTAGCATCCTGTAAGTATAGGCGCTATCAAAAATGATGATGCTGCCTAAAACAAATGCCACAGAACAAGCAACTGAAGGATTGCCAACTGACTGAATAATAATTTCTCTGTCTCATGGATTATGCATCTCAGGCGACACAAATAACGAGCAAAAACATCTGTATGATAGTTCCTAATTTATGCTGAAGTCATCTTGACCCATGCCATGTCTAACAAGGTAATAACACTGGGATGGCTGCAGTGAATACTTTGAAAAGTTTTTTTTTCCAGTCATGCTGTAAGTAAAAGCCACAAATCACGTAATTTACTTGTAACGCGGTCATTATTGCGTTGCTCTATCAAATTTATGTTTTAGTAATTGCCGTAATCTGCAACAAATTGCTTCACATTTAACCACTGTTTTGACAATGGGAGTTGTAATTTCAGTGAATCCCAGGGCACCTCCCCGACATGGCACAGATCTTCCAGGGATTCCAGGGACCTCCTCGGAAAGGGACTGGTCAGTTTCCTGGTCTCTGCGTGCTGGATACTGCCACCCTAGCGAGCGTAGGCTGTCAGTCAAACCCGGGGCCGATAATGGAACAAAACAGACAAATTGGTCTTCTGTCCCTGGGATGTTAACCTTAACCCCTTTTCCCACAATCCTTGTGCTGAATGACTTGGGTGGAGCGATGATATGATGGCATCGTTTAGGTCACCTGTCTTGTCATCTCCTCCCTACATGTTCTCCAACACGCTCTTAAGAATCGGGCAGGGGATGGGCCTGAGAAATGGCGGAAAATTGGCGACCACAAGGAAGACTTGCGAGGCATCCCAGCATGCGAAGCAGAGATTGGAAACTGAGCTGTTGTAATTACAGGCTGTGGAATAGATGTGGTACCCATTAACCAAAATTGTTGAATCAACAAAAATTGCTCAAGGTTTTTTTGCCATGGCGGCGTCCACAAAATGTTTCAAACTCTTAGCTCTTCCATTGCTTGCTATGTTCCAATACCTACAGCAATGATTGGCAAAATTCTTGTCTGCATGCGTAAACGCATTTATTCAACCTTTTTAGATTATGCAGTAGTACCTACATTTGCATACAAGCATGCACCAATTTCTTATTTTTCTAACATTGAGTTGACTCAATGATTTAATTAATATTGCATTCCAACACTCTCATTTCACCCTAATTGTTATATAAGATAAACATACTGTGTATATAAAAAGCTAGCATTTCTTAAATAAGCCACTGAGGTCACATAGACGACTCCTGAGGTTGACCCATAATCACATGCAATTACAAATTCATTGTAGGACAAGATTATATTTGTTTGGGTCAAGTCATCTGGAATTAAAAGCCCCGATTCAGAATTTCTTGACCACGTGAATGTGAAGTCTATTCACAAAAATAATGGAAGTTTGACTTGCAATAAAAAAAATAGCGTCATGTTTCATCGTGTATAACTGATCGTAATTGTGTATATATAAATACACGCCTCCATTGCTGCTATGTAAAGATGAAAAAAAACAAAGAAACATTTAACTGCATCATTAGAGCAACATTAATATTTGTATGGACTTGTCTTTCGCTCTTTCAATTCCCTTTCTTCCTCCGTCCAATTCCACAGATGTACAGTGCTACATGTAGGTGTGCCACCCTTGCTGTGATGTTTCTTATTATAAAGGAAGGTTGCGGTAGGTCGTAGCAAAGAGCCAAGGGTGATTTAAATAATCCAGTCCTCACTCCTAAGGTCTCCTCAGAGCGCTAATTAAAAAAGAATCGCAGCAACAGAGGGATCAGACCCACTGCCAGGTTTTTCTGGATCATTAGTTAGAGAAAGAAGGAGAGAGAGGAGTGGTTTGGAATTGCTTCTCGTTTAATAAAGTGCTGTGTGACTCTCTGGGCTACCAACTTCCATATGTTCCTTTGAGCCCCAAGTGGTTCTTTATCTGGGAAAGAAAAGGAAAAAGAGCTGGGAGAGAAGAGAGGCGGGTGTGGTGATGGCGGGAGCGTACAAGTGCAAAAATCCACATTCAACATTGCTGTAGTGTTTAATTTATTTCTGCTTCCCTTTTTCGGTATTGGATAAGGAAAGATCCCACATGCTTTTAATTTAGTCTGAAGTGAGTATACATTCCTGAATCTCAAATAGCATCACATTCTGGTGAAATGCACTGGATGGAAAATGGTGTGATCTTTGTTTCATAAGAAGAAATAATGGGTTGACCTTTCACTGTTGCTTGATAACTTCATAACATATTTTAACAAGTCTCTCTCAATTTCCCTTTAGACCACTAAAAATACACACCTCTACAGATGTGAGCTGTGTGTTTGGGAATAAGATATAGGAATAATACATTGGGGTGTAGGTAGCTTTATCTAAATGTTCTGTTGCCTATGTGCAATTTCTTTTTTCTCAGAGTGGCTGAAATATTGCTTGTCAGTTGAAGCTGCAGTGTCTCTTTCCCTGTCCCAGCTTGATGGATAAGTGGATTTCTTGTGATGGCAGTATCAAAAGAGGCCCAAATTTACAGCCCCCTAGACATGACTCATACACAGCCCTCAATGGCTTTGGCTAGGAGTGCAGGAGAGGAAGCCCTACTCAATCAAGTGTCCATAAATAAAATGGGCTGTGGCAGGGCAGTGCGCTTCTGATGGAGCGACAGCCTCCTGTTAAGGTTTTCACTTACTACCAAAAGAAGAAGGAGGAGGGGGTTAGGGGGAGTAAAACATTTGGAAAAGTTGCAGCAGCAGGGGTAATACTTTCTAATTCAGATTGATGAGAATCTAATCCACCTTAAGGTCACTTCAACATCAAAACGAAGCGGAAAGCAATTTTCAGCTGATGTAAGTTAGGCTGGTGCAGCGCTAGATGTGTGCCGTGTCCGCAGGAAGACAGGCGTTTGGGTTTGGGGGAGTGTGCCATTTTCCCCACTTGGTTAGAGGATGACTCACCACTTTATCTCAGCCACTGAGCTCATTCCAACTCTCAAACATTGACTCATAATAATGAGTCAATCATAATGTGTGTGTCCATCTCCTTTTCGACATGGCCACTGACCATTTCCAATTATGCCTTTTAGTAGGCTCATATTTGTTTAAATTCCACAGCAATAATATAAATACACCTGATAAACTTAACTTTAGTGTGAAAAGTGTCTGTCCTTTTATTTTAATGACTGATGTGTATTGCACCAAAGTGCTGATTCATCTTCTCGAAATGATTCAGTCGCACAGCAAAACTTGGAACAGGATTGTGGTGCACTGAAAATACACTAATGTACACACTTAAACTCACAACTCTTACACTCACTCATCTTCTCACCCCCCCCCCTTCAGACAAACACTCGAGGAGCTGAGCTCCTAATCCTGTTTACTCTGTGCTCTACAGGCAGCAAGGAAGCGCAAGATCTCCATACTGAAGGCCCAGGGGAAGGGCGCTGAAGCCATCCGGGAGCTCAATGAGTATCTGGAGCAGTGAGTGTTTCTACAAGAAGGGGAGAGGGTCAGGCACCCCCCTCCTCCCCTGGCTTTTATTTTAATTAAAAACCGAGTTTGCTTTCAATTGAGCTGGCACAACTTGTGCATGAAATGCCAGCAAAGGGTTTCTCCTACCTTGACAGTTGGATCACTGTCATTATTGTATTGGTAATATTATACTTACATTTTTACTTTTACTATGTAACAAATGTATTCCCTGTTTCCCTGAAAGGACTGGTATGACTTGACACACTATGTTTGAGGAAAATAATGTGTTGTCATTTTTTGGTTACAGGTTTGTTGGGGACCAAGAAGCATGGCATGAATTGTCAGAGCTCTACATCAACGAACACGAGTAAATACATTATGATAATTATAGTGACCGTATGATTTAGCATTTGCTCATTTTTAATGCACCGTAACACATTTTAAAATCAGTTAAGCTGAAACCCCAGGGATGATTTCCTTTGCACTTTCCAATGGCATATGACACAACAGTGACAATTTTAAATTTAGCCCGAAAAAAGTTATTCATCATCACCATAAACAAAAATCGGCAAGTGTGATTTTCAATGTGGCATTCAAATGTTGTTATTCATCTTAAAAAGTTGCATTGTTAAAAAGGTTGAGTCACCTCTCTGTATCAATGCATCCGTTTAGGAGTACTGCTAGATGTGACATGCGGGCCACATTTCCTCCATTATGTGCTCTTCTGCCTATCAATATACAGCTTTTAACCAATAGCTCACATTCTTTGTGGTTATGCCGTGACCCACCTTTTCAGTTACAACCATGTTAAGCCAATAGACATTTCAAGCAAGACATTTACTCCAGGTGTAGCGGGTAAACTTGATTTTACACAGTTAGAGGATAAAATAAGCTGTCTCTTTCATTGGGTTGTATAATAAGTATTCTGGAGCATTGCTTTCAAAACAGCAGCTTTGATAAGCAACCACACATGGAGAATGGTAAATATCTCAATGGGATGAAAGCACCAGAAAAGGTAATGCAAAACAGGAAATGAGCAATATATTGAGCCAGTTGTCTGCTAATTATCTGTTCAAACTCACACACTTTACCTAAGAAATATATAACCCCAAAAAAGAGAAACCAAAAAAACAAATATAAGTGCGTTTCCTCATATCGGGTAAAAGGAGTTGGCATGGCATCACCATGTTGGATTTTACCAAAACTAACGGATACAAATTTGAATTTGTTCATCATAGTGACAAAACGATAAGAAATGAACGAGGATAGGTCCAAACATCCTTCATAGCAAAATGTATACATTCTGAAGACAATCTTGGAGGTGTATCTGCTGTGTTAAGATCTTATTTTAGTGTGTGTGTGTGTGTGTGTGTGCGTTTGTGCGTGTGTGTGTGTGTCTTGGTTGCTCTGGTACGAGGGCAGTGCAGCAGGAATGTTTAGCGCAGTGAGAAGGCTACTTATTGGATATTTCATGCTTTTGTCTGGGAGGCTTTATTTCTGTAGTAGCCAGAGGAAATCCAGGGGTGAGCGGATTATCTCCCAGCTTATCCCAACACTTCTAATATCACACCATTCACTCCCACAGACCCTTATCTACAGGCGTGTCAATTTCTTTTCTTTGTTTTCTTTTTTTTGGGTTACAAACTCCCTGTTTCCCCTCCTCCTCCTCTTCCGGATAGTCCGGCATTATCGGATAGAGCAGGGGGTAGAGAGAGAGAGAGAGAGAGCACTTGTTTTTCCCAGGAGAAGGTTGTGCCCCCCCCCCCCCCCCCCCAAGGGAAAACAGAGGGTGATGGAGAAGCGAGAAAGAGAAATAAACTCCTCTCCCCTCACTGCACAACACCCCGGGAGCTAAAAACAAACAAAGCGGTGTGTCCCTGCATTGCGATTGTTAGGGTTGCAGCAGGCATCAGTGTTAACGCATTGAAAACGTAATTAATAGCTGCTGAGTTGACACTGTTAAAACAATCCTTATGCCAGCGATGTTTAGATGGGAGATTATTTTGTTGATTTATTTTGAGCATTGCACATAGCCACTGTCGAAATATGCTGTTGGCTTGTCATTCTGACCCAGCCTATGGGACTTGACAAAATTGGACCGGTCATCCAGAATTACAGGATAAATAGTAATACATTTTTCAAACATACTTTGTCTGGATCCATTTTTGTCTTATATGCAGTCAGAATGTGGTATTGAAATGGGGGGAAAGCCACTGCTGATGGTTTTACTAACCTCCAAAAGAAACATATACGATTCTTACAGTCTCGCACATGATGGTGGCTACAACCTTAGTCGAACACTGTGGTAAAGAGTGAGCTTAGGAACTGCCATAGAGAGTAGCTCGGTGATGGTGGGGTTAGATGGCTTAGAGGAAGAGTTGAAGAGGTAAGGGTCTGGCTCTGGTACAAGATTCTGGTTGATGGCTGACGGAGCGAGCTCTGTTGCAGGCCACGGCCACTGCATGAGCACATCTGAAAGTCTTTATGGAGAGGAAGTGGTAATTGTAAACAGCCCCCAACCTTCCAAGCCCTCTGATCTCCCCCCTCTGCGAAACCCCTTCCCCCTGTTTATTTCTTTCTTTCTCTGTCCCCACCTTCCTTTCCCTCCTATGCTGTTAATCTTTCAGCTAGTTACCATGGCGGACTTTAAATACACTGATAGGTTCTTCGTGTTGTGGCAGGCAACATTTGGACCACGAAAATACTCAGCATCTTACCGTTTCCCTCGTTTCTCACAAGCAGTGAAAAAATGACTCCCCGTTTATCCCAGTGTAGAAGTGTGCAGATGCAAGCAGTGATATTTTGGTGTTTCTGTTAACTAATCAGGATCGAACAAGTTAAATCTTACAAAGCAACATGACAAAAATGACATTGCTTGGATGTGCTGATAGATGGGCAGTGTAACCCCGTTTTCTGTTGCTAGGTCTGCTTCTGCCTTGATCTGTGTGCATTGGCTTCTGTTTTGTTAGGTGTACAGACGTTTTATGGCTTTGTGTTCAGTGATATACTGTATCTTAGCTCAACTTGGCCTGGGCATGTGAATGGGAAACTGTGTATTAGAAGTGGAGTGGCAGCAGATTAGTGTGAGGTCAACAGCTCAGCAGTCTGCCGCTGAGAAGTGATCTCATCTGAGTATAGGCACAGTGTGCCAGCTCATACTGTAGTGATGACCTCAGGAAGGTAGTTAACTACACATTAAAGGCTGAAAAAACACACAGAGTGACAAGATTGATCCTCAGTGTCCCCCAAAGGGGGTGGGGGGGAATCACCACACTAGTAGGCTTTTACCTTTGCCAGCTGTCTGGACTGAGCACCCTTTACTGTAAGCCTGTAAATAAACGCCATGTCATGTGGTGGATCTTAACAGATCTCCACAACATAGACTTTAACTCCATCATACGTAAACTGACCCGTACCCCACATCTTTTTCAATTCAAATTTATACCTGTAAATTTATTGGGCATAGATGTTGTGCTTCACAGTTGAGCAAGCTAAAGGATGACACATCCACAGCTGTATCAATCGGCTTACTGTTTTCCTTGTCATTTCCACAGCTATGGAAAAGCCGCGTTTTGTCTGGAGGAGCTGATGATGACCAATCCTCACAATCACTTGTACTGTGAGCAGTACGCTGAGGTAGGTACCCGCCTGGATGTCCGTCATCAAGCATGGGGGCAAACTGTGGAATAAATGTTAGCTCTCTGTGAATGGTGCCTCTCTGTAAAACCGAGAGACACCGACACTCACTTAACGTCACTGGGAATATAGGCTCATGAAAGGAGATGTGTTTACACAGGGTTGTCATGTGTTGCTTATTCAGATGTCATGCTGTCATTGCTTGAGCTGCCCTTTAGCACAGCTTATTGGCTGTGTTTTAATGCCTCCTCACACAGGTGAAGTACACTCAGGGGGGGCTTGAAAACCTGGAGCTGTCCAGAAAGTATTTTGCCCAGGCGCTGAGGCTGAACAACCGAAACATGAGGGCATTGTTTGGTCTGTACATGGTGAGTACTGCTTTGCATGAAGAGAAAGTGGGAGAGAAAGAGAGAGGGAGAGAAAGAAAAAAACAAAAACAGTAGAGCCTTTTTTGTAACCCTGTGGTTTGTCAAGGTTGAGGTTGTCCACTGAGTGTGTCAAGCACGACTGTACTGTGTGTGTGTGTGTGTGTGTGTGTGTGTGTGTGTGTGTGTGTGTGTGTGTGTGTGTGTGTGTGTGTGTGTGTGTGTGTGTGTGTGTGTGTGTGTTTTTGGGGGGAGCGAAGAAGGGGCTCTCAGACAGGTCAGTTCAATGCTGACTCAGACGGTGAAGTCCAGCATCGGAAAAGTCTGCCCCTCTGGAGCTCTTTATTTTAGTAATAATACCCCTTTGGTGAGATGTTTTTTATGTTTATGACTTAAATAAATAAAGTAGTCCCAGAGTTAAAAAAAAAAAAAAAAAAAAAAAAAGAGAGAAACGAGCGAGAGCAGTACAACTGCTGCAAGCATTTTGTCACTGGCAAGTTATCCAACCAGGTGCCAGTTTGATTGTAGTCTCTAGCCCTTTCATCTACATATTTGTTTAAACAGGATGTTGTCTGCTAGTGCCAATGCATCATATGTAATTGAGACTTGACATAAAAACACAAACGTAGCGGTGCAGGGAATAAAAAGTGGAGAGGGGAAGCAGGTCTGCTACAGAGAGCCCCAGTGTTTTCCTCAGCGCTGCACTGGGATTCTTCAGGTAGTCCAAACACCTCGCAGCAGCCCTTACCCTCTGAAACCGCTCCGAGGTGTAGGCAGAGTACAGAAGGCGCAGGGCAGGGTCAAAACCAAGACGTTCGCTTCTGGTAACTCTCAACGTCGGCTGGAGACAGAGCAGGCCCTGTACGGTTTCCTGACAAGTCGTCCACTGACACTCAGGTCTTTAATGGATACTTCAGGTGGGAGTTTATTCTTGTATCAGTCACAGATCTGTTTTAAAGAGTGTGCTTTTCAGATTGTCAGCAAGTCTCGGTGGTCCGGATCTTGACAGGTGCAAGAAGTTCAGTGAAAGGACAGGAAACTTTCACCATCTCACACCATCTGAGTCGGGTAGCACTGACCACAGTTGGGTTGTGGGTTAGTTACTCACAGCACTTGCGTGGGGATTCCCCTCCATAACAGTGTTATTCGGGGATAGCCTAACTGGGCTGAAATAATCTA
Organism: Gymnocephalus cernua; assembly: GCA_023631565.1. Taxonomy (NCBI): domain Eukaryota; kingdom Metazoa; phylum Chordata; class Actinopteri; order Perciformes; family Percidae; genus Gymnocephalus; species Gymnocephalus cernua. The sequence goes on along the minus strand of CM042429.1, from coordinate 18,367,384 downwards.
AATTAAGGTTGCTCTTGAGTAAAAAAAAAAAAGAATAAGAAAAGAAAATGCTTACTTACCATTTTATTGAAAAAAAACAGGGCCAGGTTGGTGTGTAGTTAAAGCTTCAGCACACTAGTAGGGAGGGCTGTGAAGTGCATGCAGGGTAAGCCCTCTGGGGTTTGCTGTGTGGAGATGATGGCAGGAACATGGAAAAGACATGGGATTTGTGGTTCAGAGGGGAGCTGTCGGGGCAGGCAGAGACCGTGATTCACACAGCGCTCCTCTCACTGGGCTCTGTTTAAAAAAATAAATAAAAAAAAAAATAAAATAATTATAAGACATACAAGGTCCTTTCATCGCAGTGAATCGATGGTGTTGGAGAAATTAGGCCCCGTTAAGTGACAATTTACGTATGAAGCATTACAACACTCACTTTTTCCTTCCCGGAAATGATTTCTCTTGTGTCATCAGGCCAAGGTCTGTTTTTTTTCTGCCACAATGACTAGTGGCGTGGTAGATGGTAAGAGTGGTTGCACATTCATCTCAATTACGCCTTTTATTGCTGTTTCACCCAGTTTTGATATAAGAACACCCCTTCCCCCTGTTCTCTCCTTTGCTTCATCTTCCCGTTTTCTTTTTTCCCCTCTAGTCCGCAAGTCACATCGCTGCCAGTCCAAAAGTTAGTGCCAAGGTGAAGAAGGACAATATGAAGTACGCTGCCTGGGCTGCAACTCAAATAAATAGAGCCTATAAGGTGAGTCACAGAACGATTGTACTTAGGCTTGATAATCTACCTTCACTTTATACTTTATTCTTGCCACTATCTTCATTATTCTTGTCCAGCCTCCATATCGTGTGTGCATCTTTAGTGTCTCTCTCTCGTTTTTTCCCACATCCCCCTTCACTCCGCCAGGCGCTGAAAACCACCAATCATATTTTCTTATGACTCGGTTTTAGCTTCCATGGGGTATTTGCACACAATATCCAGACATCCAGAATTCCCCTCATTTGCATAGTATGTGAAAAGCATTCACCACCACCAAATGACCCCTGAACGCACAGACATCCTGAAGGATGCCTTCGGCTTGCAGTGTTGTAATAACAACCCCAGTGTCTTTCAGTGTGTCTGGGTACATTTACTGTTAATGTGTTGATTTAAGGCCACAGCGTCTGCTAAGACTTTATTCCACACCCTGGTCTCGCAGATGAGCTTCTCGCCGAGCCACAGGCGGATTCTCCCGAGGACCACAATCACACTAAACTATAGCAGAGAGTCGTCTAGTTCAGTGGTTCTCAAAGTGAGGTTCATTGACCCCCAAGGACCTTTGAACTGAATCTCGCAGGTCCCCAGCAAATCCAAGAGCCTAATTATATATTTGAATGTTATTTTTTTTAGTTGCAGTGTTTCTCTACCATATGTACTTTTAATATTAAATCAGTTTAACAGAATTGGAGTCCCTGAAATTAAATCTGATAATGAGGGGCCAATAAACCCCTTTGAGGGTCGGTGACAAGCAAAAACTTTAGGGCCCTTGATGTAAATGTGACTCTTCCCTACTACTATACAGAGAGTAAGAAAGTGCAAAGCAAGGAGGGGAAAAAGTGAGGAGCTGCTCAGATGGTATCACTAAAAATGGTTTATGTCGTTGTCATAGCAACCCAAGTCTAAAAGCATATTTTAAACAAGACTTTTGCCATGTGGGCCATATGTGTTGCTTATTTGGGCATCAACAGTTGAACATGTAATAAGCAGCTCCTTTCTCAGCATGTGTGGTTCCTGGAGAGAGAGAGAGGGAGAGAGAGAGAGAGAGGGGCGCTTCCCGCTGAGCCTCTAAAGACCTTTTCTCACCACACTCGGCTGTCCTCACCATATAGACACATTTCACACGTTGAGCCCTCAGACAAGTATGAGGGCTCTATTGGAAAAAGTGTGAGTAACGTCACGGCGAATGGCTGCTCTCTTTTGGAGCTCCTGCAGAAGTGTCATGGACGAGCTTGTTCCTTTTAGGTTTGAGTTAAAGTTGAATGTCACAGCTGAAGAGCTGCAGCTTGTTTGGTTTAACACTTCATGTGTATGCATATATAGATCTTCTTGATAAATGGCAAAAATGTTGAGGTGGTTTGGTCAACAAGATTAGTCAATCAAAGGCCTCGATTGGTAACCTGACTCCGCCAGATGGATTGCTTCGCATTTGCTCGGCATATCCATCTGGGAACTTTCCATTGGAGAACGTTTGGGAAGGGGCGAACATACTGGTTAGCTGATTGGATAAACCATCTGCCTATCACCACCTATGTTGGTGATAGACGGACCAAATCAACCAATCAGATCAACGAAGTGTATGACGTACCAACAGAGCAACGACGAAGCCAGGCTACCCCTGGCTGCTGCTGCAGGCAAAGCATAGTTCGTTAGCTCAGCAAGCAAGCAGCATGTCGGTAAAGGATATTTGCCGTTTGTGTAACGAGAATTTACGAATAAAAGGCACCATTTCAGGTTCCTCTTCCATATTCCAAAAGAAGGATCCAAGAGAAAAAAGCATTAGTGAGCGGCTAACAGAATTAGGGCTACCGCTGTCTGAAAATGTGTCTAGATCAGGTTGGATTTGCATGCGTTGCTTCCGCTTGCTGAGCCTCGTGAGACCATCCTGATCTCGCGAGCTCCTCGTTGCATCACACCTAAACCCGCCTCAAAACCAACGCTGATTGGTCGGTCGTTTGGTGAACGGCTCCAAATTGTCTCTGCCTCAAGATGCCAGACTGATCTGCCAGTGGAAAACTGGAGCTCGCGAGATCAGGATGGTCTCACGAGGCTACTCGATTGGTGTCGAGTCCACACACTACTCGCCACTTTGATCATTGTGCTCGCTGACCTCACCTCACTGTCGTAGAAAGTCTTTGATCCCTGCAGGGGACAAAATGAATATTTCTAACTGCTAACTTTTAATAATGAAACAGAGGCCCAAAAGAGGCAGAGGGACAAAGTGTTTGACAATATTATTACAACCCCAAATCAGAAAAAGTTGGGACAGTATGGAAAACACAAATAAAAAAAGAAAGTTGTGATTTCTAAATGTACTTTGACTTGTATTTCATTGCAGACAATACAACAGCACATAATTGAATGTGTTCCTCATGATTTTTTTTTTTTTTTTTTTTTTTTTCAAATAAACAAAATTCCTATTTTGGTTCTTGCAACACATTTCAAAAAATGTTGGAACAGTAAAGCATTTAGCACTTTGTAATGCTGCCATTTCTTTCCACAACACTTAAAAGACGTTTAGGGACTGAAGACACCAAGTGATGAAGTGTTTCAGGTGTAATTTTGTCCCATTCTTGCTGCAAACAAGTCTTAAGGTAGGCAACAGTACGGGGTCTTCGTTGTCGCATTTTGCGCTTCAAAATGCGCCACACATTCTCTATTGGAGACAGGTCGGGACTGCAGGCAGGCCAGTCAAGTACCCGTGTCCTCTTCCTCCGCAGCCAGGACTTTGTAATGTGTGCAGAATGTGGTTTTGCATTATCTTGTTGAAATATGCATGGACGTCCCTGGAAAAGATGTCTTCTTGAAGGCAGCATATTGTGCTCCAAAATCTCTATGTACTTTTCAGCATTAATGGTGCCATCACAGAAGTGCAAGTTACCTTTGCCAAGGGCACTGACACAACCCCATACCATGACAGACCCTGGCTTTTGGACTTGTTGCTGGTAACAGTCTGGATGATCCTTTTCTTCTTTGGTCTGGAGCACACAGCGTCCATTTCTCCCAAAAAATACCTGAAATACTGATTCATCTGACCACAGTACACGTTTCCACTGTGTGATGGTCCATCCCACATGCCTCTGAGCTCAGAGAAGTCGATGGCGCTTCTGGACACTGTTAACATAGGGCTTCCTTTGGCACAGTACAGTTTTAACTGGCATTTACCAAATCATAATTACAATCACCTGCTGACATCACCTGTTTCAAATCACATCATTATTTAACCAATTTACCTGATTACTAGCCCTAAATTGCTCCTGTCCCAACCTTTTTTGGAATGTGTTGCAGGTCTGAATGACAGGAAAGGATGTATATTTACAAATGAAATTAAGTTGACCAGACACAACATGAAATATTTTGTGTTCACATTGTCTGCAATGAAATACAAGTCAAAGTACATTTAGAAATCACTACTTTCTTTTTTTATTTGTGTTTTTCATACTGTCCCAACTTTTTCTGATTTGGGGTTGTAAGTCGGCAGCATCCAAATATCTGAAAAAAACACGAGTGTAACATAAGAAGGGTCCGAGGCATCAGACAGGACAGCCAGAAATCCTGATACTGTCTGTAAATGAACCTTCTTTTCTGTTGACATATTGCACTAAACTTTATATTTATGAATCCGTTATTGGCATTTGCCTGGCTGTATATATTAAATAAGCTTGGAAAAATATTATAACATTAGTTTGGGACTTAATCTGAAACTCCTTACTGGGATTAGACAGTAGCATAACCAGTGTTGTAGCACTTGTTTTTCTTGCTTAACTATGTTCTTTATTGCCAATAGACAGGGAGCACACATCTGTCTTTGGTGATGTTGGCTTTAATACATCAAATAGTTATCTATTTTCTCCCCAGCACTACCTGACATGAGACTATATGCACTGGAGTAGATTCATTGGGCATAGAATTCAGCTGTCAATGAACACTTAGCAATGCTTTTATCTTGCATGTTGTGGAACATATTTATCCCTAACACATTTAAATTGATTAGCAAACCAGCAGTTATATTTAAGCTAATATGGCCCTTACTATGATACTATAGTAACCCAGAGGTTGAGTTGTTATTATGACAGACTGAAATACTTCAGCTATACTTAGAAGCCAGTGAACAAACTTAAGTGCTAAAAAGTTTTGAGTTGATGCGTTTTTTGACCTGGTGACGATAATGAGACACGCGAGTCAGTCACACCTTTGTCCTCCAGGGAACATGATGTGAGCTTCATCCCGCCCCGCTGCTTCTGCTCTGGTCTACAACCTCTTGTATTTATTTAAGTTGCCTGGTAATAGTGAGGTTGTACTGGGATTTCAACTCAGCTGTAAGTGTGTATGTGCAGTATGTGTATGCAAGGCTGCCACCACGCACATGTGCGCTTGTGTGTTTTTTTTTTTTTGGTTGCTGTGTGAGACAAGTGAAATGACAAGGTGTAAGGTTGCCTCCCCACCTCCAGTTAAATAACTTCTGAGATCTTTAAAAGGGAGCGGCGGCGTGGGCCTCTGTCACACAGCTGCAGGCTGCTGTGGGCTTGTGCTTGCTGATTGATGGCCCCTTTAAAGCGTTGCTCGTGTCAGTCGTCCACTTTTATTACGCCCCGGTACCTGGTGATTGTCATAACTCAGTGTGAGAAAAAGGTGGGCAGGTGAGTGCAAGTGGGAGCAGACGTCAGCGAGAGGTCACGACTGACTGGGGCCCGTTTTTTAAATTTAAAAAGAAATGTAATTACCTCGGTGGGGTCGGCTGACATGCAAAAGACCTGGGGATATGATGTGTGGGTCGTAGGTGCAGGGGGCTTCAAAGCAGCATTGCATGGCCTGCCCTCCTGCCCTAACTCTCTAAACGCATTCTCTGATTAGCTCCTCTGTCACGGACCACAGGCTCCCACTGCGTCATGACTCTATTATCAGATGCTCTAAATAGATGTGGGGCTGTCTGCTCTGCTCCTACTGTTGTAGAACAGGGCAGGAGTTAATGTGGTGGTCTCACCTCAGGCTGCGGGGATAATTGACTACCGGGCTCGGGGTAATGGCGCATTAGGCAGCGAAGGCAATGAAATGCACTGATCATTATAGCTACTCCACCACACACACACACCCTAAACCTAGAAGAATGAGTCACACTTGGAAATGACGTAGCTAATTGCACACCTTAGCCAACTGCCCTGTCTAAGATGGAGTTTGGCAAAAGAGGAAGGAAAAAAACTTTAGCCATGGAAATACAGTATAGGCTAGGTTTAGGCTACAGTTAGTTCCTGTTTGTAGAAGCCTGAGCATGGCCAAAAGGTTGAATGAATAAATGCCTCACAGCATTGCTTCATGTTAAACATTTTGGAAGAAAGCCAAGATGGTCTTGGTGAGGGAGCAGGGCAAGCCTTCAATTTCTTCAGCCAGCTGTGTGCGTCTCAAGAATTAAAATGATTATGTTTACAATGAGTGTGTCTGACCAAGTGTGCACACGCTCTCAAGGGTCTCTTCTCTCACCTTGGAGGACATGCAGGATGTGCTCTCTGGTCCAGAGGCAGCACTGAAACAATATCCCCAGCCTGTGTCTGACTCGGGGTAATAGTGTTTTCATAATGATTTAATTGAAAGGACCTTGCAATGCTGTTGCCTTCTGCTTGTCCTTTGCTGTTCAGCTGTGTTGTTGCTGACATATCTGAACTGCTTCTATACAGCAGCAGGTTTTTCTTCAAATTGGGTCTCTGGATTTTTATATGATGATTGTTTTTTATTTTGTGTCCACAAATGTATTAACTTTCAAATGTTTCCAGTTTGGTGAAGACCTTTATGTCCCCATCAGGGTGAACTGTAAGGTGTTTTAAGCCCCCAACGTCTCCTTTCAGGCAGCGCTGCCTGGAAGGCACTAGGATTAGGCAATGGTTATGGTTATGGTTAGGGTTAGATGCCTTGAAGGGTCGCAGCGCTGCCTTGAAGTCGACGTTGGGAGCTTAAAACACCATCGAGCGAATTGTAATGACTTCGGTGAAGCCCCTGACTTTTCATCTAGCGCCATCATCAGTTCCAAATCTTTTCAGTTCAATTACATTTTTTGGTTTCTGACCAAATACCTGCAAAACTAATAACCCTCCCGTCAGCCTCGGCTGTCCTTTGTGTTAAGTGCTAAGCAGCCAATGTTGGCGTGCTAATACGATAAACCAAGGCGCTGAACATGGTAAACGTACTTGCTGAACGTGATCATGTTAGCATTTAGCTCAAAGCACCACTGTGCCTAAGTGTAGCCGCACACAGGCGCTAGCGTGGCTGTAGACTTTTATCATTAACAATAAATAATGGTGTAGCTTTGTTATATGTCTCATTGTAGCTCAGAAAGTGTTTTTAACATATAGTACTACGATGGAAAGTGAGAATAAATTGGAAAGAAAGATCTCATCAAGATGTCTATATCTATATATAAATGTGGGTGAAGAGAGGTTAATTAGACGGACCCTTTATTATATCCCTGGTCCCCTGCCCAAGGTTAGGGAAGTCTTCTTTCTCTTTGGTATTTTTTGAGGGGATGCCTTGTCTGTTGCAAAGTTTAATTGGGTAGAAGTGTGCGCCTGTATTTGCACGCATGAGTAATCCTGGATGTGCTTGTGGATTATAATTTGCGGCACTTCCTGTGGAAACCCCGTGGACCCAGCGCAGTGTTATGTACTCCTGTACTAGAGGCCATGGAAGTGGACTAATCATGTGGGCATCCTGTTACACACACACACACACACACACACACACACACACACACACACACACACACACACACACACACACACACACACACACACACACACACACACACACACACACACACACACTACTAAATTAGCACTTATGCAACAGTTGAAAAAAAACCCTGCCGATTAGAGGTATTATATTACCTGTTTACCAGTGCTATCTAATGACCATCGCCGCCTCTCTCTGATTATTTTTGCTTCTAGCTTTGCAGACCCCGTGAAGCGTGGTATAGGGTGGACACAGTTATCACAGCCTCTGTGATGCGTTTAAGTGAGTTTGGCTCTCCATTGCTTTAGTTGGCGGAGAGACCTAATGAGTCGATGTTCTCTTTTCCCCTTCCCTCCCCTCTTTCTCTCTGTCTCTCTCTTTCTTCAGATGGCCGGTCGCGGGACCAAGGAGAACAAATGCTCCATGAAGACGGTGGAGGAGATGCTGGAGTCCATGCAGATCACCATGTCCTAGTACCCTCGTCTTCTCCTTCCTCCTTCCCTCTTGTTCATCACTTGGAGCGACATGGAAGCTCAAATAGCCTTGCAATGTGACCAGAACCAGAACTTTAACTGATTTCTTTTTTTTTTTTTTCTTCTTCATCCCTTCAAGTTTAGTTATGTAATTGATTGAACTCGACATGGACGATGGAAGACATTTGTTTCTCTCATGTGCAAAGATTTCCCCACCAATCTGGAACCTACAACCACAAATTCCAAGTGCTCCAGCTCATTTAAACACGTTCTACTTGGTTTGAACCCAGCTGTGATTTCCCAATGACTGGATTATTTGATCTACCCCCATCACATGCTAACTTTTAGTTTAATCTCTAACTGATATCACTAATTAGCACATCCATGTCAAGGCATTAACTCTGTGACCAGAAAGATGACAAGTTATACAGTAAAAGTTATTTATAAAGACAATGTGGAGATCCCACCTGTCGGCACTGAGGTCCTTTACTGTTTCCGTACTATCTGTAAATGAAACATCTTTATCTAATAAAACTTTTTTTTTTTGTCTAATCTATGAAAATGTCTTAATAAAAGAAGAACTGATTGCCAATACATTTTCTTAATGGGTGTTTGTAGCAGCAGAGTTAGTCGATTTCTCTTTTTGGATTTCCATATTATCAAAAATAGTCATGTTGTACCCAGCAGTGGCACTTATTGACACATGTGAACCTGCTATAATTATCATGGAGAAGGTTGAGAGACATTTGGCATTATGAACGCAGAAGTGGTAACAACGGGCATTTAGAAGGGCCTCTTCTTTCCCAGTGATTTCCAGCTGCGAAATCCTGCAGCTGAACCTACTTTAGCACACTGAAGAACACCTCTGTCATTTCAGTTTAGAGAGCCTCAGAGAACGCTGCCAGTAATTAACACGCCACAAGTTGGAAAGAAAAAAATAAATTGTATTCATCGATCTGGGAACTTTGATGACAGGAGTGGAAGAAAGACATTTTAGTGCTGTGAGAGGCAGCGCTGGTTTCCTCTGCTGTTAAAGCAGTACAGCCAGTTCACTTGGTGCAATTGTTGAATCTGAATTGATCCAAATTATCATCTAAAGTTGTCACTCACCCATGCAGGGTCAGCTGTTACTTCCATTTCTTTTGTTTATTAAGTCATGGCAATTGTCTCATAATTTCACTCTTCGGCTGATGGAAAACTTTGAGTGTTGAGTTTATGGTCTTTTTTGGACGGCTTTTAAATTGAGAGAGGTCACCAGCTCAAAGCCCGGAGTGTGGAAAGCCGTTTTCTCGACTTTTTAATACTCTCTGGCCTTGGTCAGTGGATGAATGTGTCTGCATTTGATTTGCCTCACCAATCTGGCGGAACCAATGACAGCCAGGGGACGTTTGAGCATAAACGGACTTGAGTTATTTTTTTACAGGAATAGGGCTGAGGCTTAACGAAGCTCTTTTTGAAGAGTTACAAGGTGAAAGCTGTTTGATTTAAACCAGAGTGATTCATTTTTTGCTGTAGCACCCATGTACATATTGCTGTACTTAGGTCATTTATGAACTTGTCAAAGGGGAATAAAGGTTGTCAATCAGTTTGATGGGTCATTATTATGAGATGTTGGTATCCAGTGCCAACCATACTGAGGCAATAGTGCCATCTGTAGTCTGGATGAAGAACTCATGACTGGGTTAAACCTTTGACTGCATGCTGCAGTAAGTGACGATACACACCTGGAAGTAAGCGGTTACTGTCATGCATTAAACATCATCTAAACTTAACTTGCATGTAATGTTATTTCTAGCCTGTCTGCAAAAAAAAAGTGGGTTATGCATCATTTATCAGTCATGAATTCCGATAAATCCTTTCCTTGCGCTCAGCTGTGCAATCAAACATATCCTTGTAGAGTCAAGAAAAATAGCACGTTGGCCCGGCCGAGTCTTGTAGCGTCTGAATAAACCTAAGCATCACTTCTTGCCTTGTTGTTTACAACACCTCAAGCCCCTTGAACCCTTTTCAGCTTTTGTCACAGTAGTTCAGAGCTTATGAACATCTCATTGGTCCATACCTGGACGGCAGAGCCAGAGCAAAAGACAGAGGAAGGCGAGGAGAGAACCCTCTAACCCCACTAAGCTGCTGGCTCAGCTGAGTGTGTGCAGGGGGATCGCTATTAGTGCTGCTTGTAATCCTGGATTCCCTGGGAGATTAGCCCCTGGAGAGGGTTTGCTTGTCCTCGGCTGCTCTATAGTGGACTGGTTAGCTGAACAGGATGAGCTCTGGGATGATGGGCTTACACCGTGATGGAGCCGTGTCTGATCAGCCTATTCGTCAAAAGCAAGGGTGATGACTGTGATTTACAACTGCCCAAGGCTTGCACTGAGAGGCAAATTAAAGCACAGCTTCACAGAGGCATTGCTGCAGTCTTATTTGAAGCAGAGGAAGGTGCTAGCTGGCGGAAAGGCCAGAGGAATAGGCTGCAGAGGTTGGAGGAACCGGGTTCTTGGGAGATCAAAGTGGAGGTTGAAGAAGACAAGACCATTTGAGGGTGGGGGTCAGAGAAACTCGACCGGAGCAGGGGAAGTTTCCCAAGGTGAGGGAGTGAGTGGAAAGGGAGAGCAGGGCTCCAGCTAGCTCATCCATCTCTGTCTGTTTTAGGGGGAGGTGCTGGCTGGGAGAACTAAAGATGGATGAGGCATGCAGTGCTAAATCCTGCCCTGTCCAGTCAGTCACACAACCGGGCCGGGTAATGAAATAGTATGTTGGCTACGGGCAGGGACAGACTGACCCGCTCCCTTTTTTCTGCGAATGGAGATGCAGAGTTGGACCAGTGAGGACGGATCGGCCAAATAACACCTGACATCCAGAGGAGAGATGTGAGAAGGTAACTGCTCCTGTTGCCACACAACTGGCCATCCAGAACTCACTTTAATCTGCATCTCTTGATACGCTTCCAAGCTTTCGATCCATTTTAGTTAGCTTTGAACATTAACACACATACGTCATAATACATTGTTATTCATGGTGTATTTGCATAGATTTGCTTGGCTTGTCATGTCCAATAAAATGTTCTTTTCAACGATGAAATTCATTTTGTGGATAGTAATGTTTGACAAGCATGCATTCTTCAAAGTAGGGTTGTGTTTTTGGCCGACAGTGCTGAGAGTTGACCACATCTCATCAATCAATCAATCAATCAATCAATCAATCAATCAATTTTATTTTTTTGTCACATGAAATCGTACAATGTACAATTCCAGGGAAATGTTATCCCATCAGCTCCTTAAACTTGTGAATGATTTATCATAAGGCAGAATGTGGCTGTCAGATCGGCAGACAGAAAATCATTCATCCATCTGACAGCACAGAGAGAGCATCTAAACTGCTTCACTACATAGGCTACTGATAAGGAGGTGGGATGTTTATGTGGAACGAGCGAGATTTGTATTGCCTAACAAAATGCAAATTGCACATGAAGCAGTAAGGTCATTTTGAAAAGTGAGATTTTCTGCTCATTGCACAATATTTCCTTGTTGATTCTGTATTATCCCTCCCCCCCCTCCCCTACACAATTGCAGCAGCATGAATGCAAACTTAATTTTCTCTCCAAGGACATCGATGCTGGGAAATAATTTCCTCTCAAGGCAAGAGCACATCCCTGAGAAAAGTGTGTGTTTGAGGGAGAGAATGTGTGGTTATGAAAGTGTGATTATGACTGTGCAGACAATGTGCAGGCATGCCTTTGTGTCTGCTTGAGTTTGTGTGTGCATGTGAGTGAGAGTGTGTGTGGGACTATGTGGTAATTTTGACAATATAAAGAGCTTTTGCCTGTGGAATTAAAACTATTTGCTTCAGGCAATGCTTGCACTCCTAAACCTCTTGACCAGGAGGCTCCAGACTGCTGCGATCTTCTACCAGAGAGGATATTCTGTGGCCTCAACGTGCTGCTCTGCTGGTTGCGCTGGCTTCTCAGATCCAGGCTATCTGGCAGCATGGCCTCGGCTGTGCACATGTCGAGGCTGCATCCTGTCTGCAAACTCTGTCACAGCATAGGGCATGTGTCAAATCAGAGAGGGGCAAATTGCTCACTCCAATAGACAGTTGTTCTTTTCAGACCAGCTTCCCAAACCACAAATCCCCACTCAGGACGTCTTCTCAGCCAGAATGCACAGGCTTACCCCACACAAGGCCTAGGGCCTAATTACAAGAAAGGAGGGAAAACCAGAATTGGCTACTGATTGAGCTTCCTGGGTGAATGTTAATGGCAACCACAGAGGGATATTTTATACCCTGAAAGGGATGCAACAGAGCCTGGGAGTATGTGGAAGAGGTTTGGGGTTGTACAGACCAAGCTTTACATGGGTTTATGAATGCATACAAGCTGTAACGTGTTTTATTTTATTCCATAGGCATTGTGTGACACACTCATCTGTGTACACTGACATGCCACCATCCAGGAATGGTAAACACTATTTTACTACATTGCTGGAGTCAAACATGTTCCAAGGCATGGTGCCAAACCTCATTCCAACTGGGAACAATGGGACACATAATCCTCCACGTTGTAGCTTTGATGCCATGTGAACACTTCCCTTTTCTCCATTTTAATTACCCAAATACCCACCATACTGTCAATGGTAAAATATAACCCAGTACATTCACTCAAGCACTGTACTTGAGTACAGTTTTGGGGTGTGTATACTGCACTTGAGTATTTCAATTTTATGCTAATTATACATCCACTTCACTACATTTCAGAGGCAAATATTTTACTCCACTAGATTTATGTGAAAGCTGTAGTAGCTACTCACTTTTCAGCTGTAGCCAGCAGCTGGTTCTGTGTTTTGTAGGCTGTAGGAAACATTTTTGTATTGTTGTCTCTTCATATATTTGTACTTTTTATCTTGCGCTCCTGACTGCAAATCAAGTTTCCCATCTGGGATAATGAAGGGACTGAACTGAACACAACTGGTTAGCTTGACTTAGCTTAGCCTAAATACCGAGTTATCTTTGGACAGAACCAGGCTAGTTGTTTCCCTGCTTTCAGTCTTTGTGCTAAGCTAAGCTAACCGGCTGCTAGCTGTAGCTTTATGTTTAGCGTAGAGTGGTATAAATCTTCTCAGCCAACAGTTGACTCTCAGCAAGAAAGCAAATAAGCGTACTTCCCTAAATGTTGAAATATGTCTTAAAACAAACAAGTAGCATAGGCTACTGTCTAACTTGCAAAAATAAATGTAATAGCTGGAAACGGTGACAGCTATTAAATCCTCAGAGCTGAGGAAGGTCTAGTACCGAAACGCTGCCAGCTATTCAATTTGTTTTTGCGTGTTAGACAGTTTTAGACAGTGACTTATAGTCGTCCCCTTTATAGATGTGCAAAGGTTTTTTTCTGTTTTAAAACAAAATCCATCACGTCCAGCTACAGAATAAAATGCTGCTTAAACATTAATAACTCAGTAGCCTAATAATTAGATTAGCATTATTAGCCAATATAAAACTGACATGAGTAATTCTGCTGCGTTAAGAGTACTTTTACTTTTGATACTTGGATACTTAGATACTTTTACCTAACATTTTAAATGCAAGGCTTTTAATTGTGGTATTGCTACTTTTACTTAAAGATCTGGAGCCGGTTACACCTGGTCTTATTAGTTCTCAACTCAGCGTTCAAAGTCCGACCTAATAGTTCTGCCAGTTGCACCATTTTGGCCCTCTTCTCGCTAAGACTGGGCGTAATTCTTAAGCCTAGTCAGTAGCAGGCGTAAAGTCGAAATCTATGCACGTTTCTACGCACCTTCCCAATTCACACTCTTGCTGCCTGTATGGACGACCTGGAGAGACTCTCTTTCAGGTCGGTACCGTCACTTTCCGTACCGACTAAACCAGTAAAAGCCGGGGTGTCCTCTCCAAACATATTCACAATTATCTCACTATAAACTAACGTTTTAGGGGGAGGATCCCCGCCAGTTGGATGGTTTGTTTTTTGAGGACTGGTCTTTCTTCGCTCTGCTCAGGAGGTCTTCACTTTTTTCGTACATCACTCTCTGTAGGAAGGCTGCCTGATGAGTCAGAGCAATCGTTGATCGCCTCCGTTATCTGTCTCCATGTTGTTGTTTTGTTTGTTTTTTACAATGTTGGACTGCTTGGCAGTCAACAAACGTCTGTGCTGACTGTACAGCTCTAACAATTTTCTTATCTCAAAGTCAGTGAAATTGCCTTTTCTTTTTCTTTGGTCTTCCGTTGAAACGGCTGTAACTTTACAAAACAGAACTCTACTACCTGTTACCTGTACACTACGCCAAGCTCTTCAGCTTAATTCCAAAGCATTTCGCTTTAACTCCAACAGCATGTTTGCCTTTTTAGTAATCTCCAGCAATATTGTTATTAATTACATCCATATGTGCTCGCAAGAGTTGCGGCCATGCATGGTTTAATTTAGCCGTTGGCTGGTTCCTCTATTCTCATGGTAGCCATTTGTCTCCCCCACTGTCTCTAAGGGTGGTTGGTCACTGTTAATTTCCCCAACTATGATAACTGGCAAACATGGATTGGTTTAAAACACACAAGGATCCCTAGTGAAACGCCTGACTGAGACTGGTGTTGTGTGGAGTAAATGATGGCACCAGTGAGAGATTTAAGCCTACATCTGCAGGACATACTGACATGCAATATGGTCTGCTTATTCGCTTTGACTGTATTCATTTCCCCACTGTTCACTTGCCATTTCATTTAGCAGCATAGTAAGGTTACCGTATTACATCCTTTCTCACATATATCCTGTCAAGACCCATCACTCTCTTTCCCTGTGACATGATCTGTAATAGACACAAAGCATACATTACACTCTCTCTTGTGGAAGATAAGGGGGAATTTTCAAGTAGCCTTTCACCATGGATGGGAATGAACTCTACCGTGTTATTGCCACGTATGATTTTATGTGCGGTCACGCGCGCACATATGCACCAATGGATACTCGTGTCACACACACATTCTCGTCAGTGTAAACTTGGCAGGCTAGCGATGCTACCATCTGCTTGTGGGGAGAGGGATATGAGACGCCGACGACCACAAACAGCCAAGGTAATAGTGATGGGTTCCACTCAGTCTCTATCTCCCAGACAGCAGTAGACTCCTCATTCCACAGTGCTTGGACTTTGTACAACATGGGCCACGGCACAACGACAAAGTGCTTCTCCAGTTCGCTGGCAGCTACTGTAACATTTCTCAGACATTTACGTAGTTTTGTGTAAACCAAACAGAATCTCTTATTCAAACAGTTCTTACCCATGCAAATATTGGAGCCAGTTTCCGCCAGTACTTCCAGGTAGGGTTTTTTTAATTTTTTTTATAAATGCTAATTGGGAGAGAGTTGTGCTTGTGGAGGATTCTTTGCTCATGGAGACACATAAATAAAGGAACAGAAACTCGCAGAGAGAAAGCTTGAACTGTGAGTTATAGCCAACAGACTAATAGAAAAACAGAAAAACAAAATAAAAGAACTCAGTTTATGAGTTGGATCCTCAACCAAATGAATAGTTAGAATCCATGCCAGAGTATAAAAAGCATAGGCTTCAAAGCCATTACCTATGGCAGCATTTTAATGGACATTTTGTTAATCTGGACTGTGGATAGCAAAAGCTCTTCATTATGCATTTCTCTATTTCAGGAACACTAAAACATCCAGATATCCATAGCGCCACTAATAGTAGCCTACTTGTTAAATCTGGTTTTGAGTGATCACTTTAAAGTTACAGGCGTTCGTCCAGCATGGTGTTTCTTCAATATTACATATGGTAGGTGTAAATTCTCACATATAAATCATTACATTTCCTGTATTAAATGACACAGTTGATCAGCTTAATTGCGGTTGCCCCCGTGACCTTCCTCCAGTATTAGTGTTGGCTAAAGTTTGCAGGTTTTTCTTTGGTCTCCCAGAGAGCCAAACCATAGAGTCTCATTTCACCACATATTCCTCTTAGGCCAAACTGGGATCTTTCACATAAAAACACATTAATGTAGGTGCTGCACGGAGGATCTCCACAGTCAGTCTTGTTGCTGCTAATTGTAGCACATTCGACATTGCAGATTGTATTGCAAAACGCATAATGCATTACAATCAATATTGGCAGTGATCCACTTTGTCCATTCTTAATTATTCATAAGTTATGCATCAGAAGCAGCACAGAGAGACAATAATGGTATACGCCATGGAGGCAGACAACAAACATACTTCACATGGTTGGTCACAATCAAGAATGCTTCCAGATAGATAGATAGATAGCTACATAGACACTTTATTGATCCCCAATAGCCAAAAGTCAAGAGGTCCACAGGTCATTTGGACATTTAAAGGACTATAATCGATATTTTTATAGTAACAATGTATCACATTGTGTGAGTGTGGGATTGTCAGCTTCTGAAAATCACAGAAATTGCCCCGTCCCCAATTTGGGGGGAGGGGATTCGGAAGCTGTTTGATCATCTGACAAGCATGCTGCATACCTGCCAGATTTATGCGGGAATACCCCTACCTTTAACCCTCTCTACTGCCCTGCTCCCAATTGGTAATTTGTCCCGCTCACATATTGATATGACTAAAATGGGTGTTTCACAGTTTCTGTAATATGTCTAGATTGTAGGATATGTCGTTGGTACTACCTGGAAACCCAAACAACCCCGCCTGACGTGCCGTGCATTCATACTCCCGTTTGAATCAGTCAACTGAACTGAAAATGCAAATTCAACGCAAAGTATGTCAGGCAGACTTCAGCGTAGAACATTACAAACCGATGCCCCAGAGAATCTGCCTCTTTTTCAGGTGATCTAAATCACCTAACTCTACATACAGTAGATGGGCTCATTTTACATTGTTGTATTGGTACATATATTTAAAGTGACTGTATGTAACTTTCAGTTTGTGTTGATTTCAGTGGCCCCTTTGGAGAAAAGTGGTAGTGTTTATACCACACCTGCTGTCGTAAATATCGCGATGATTGTTTTGCTGAGACAGATAATAATTAATTTACAATAAGAGAGTATGTTACAGATGCATCATTGCATTTCAATTGTTGCATAGGGTAACTTAGCCTAGTTTGGATGTATCGTGAGCTAAACCAGGCATCACTGTCACTCGGTCACGAGCCAAAGCAACAAGAGATTGTTGTAGCAACCAACGTAATAATAACTTAGATTAATATAGCGCATTTCATGAAACCCAAGGACGCTTTACACAAGTACAGGGGGACAAGGGAAAAGAAAATAGTAGGCCAACACAAACACGGACTAAAAGGAATAAAATGCCTGCGCTAAATGGAAGGGGATGTAATTTAATGTTGACAATTGACGTACAACCACATCGCTCAATCTAAAGTTATTTTATAATTTAAGATTATAAATGTGGGGTGGGTTTTGAATCATTTACAATCCCGTAATTGTCTCCATCTGTTAAAAGCCCGACCGAAGTTCACTTGTGTTTACGCCCGTCATCTTTCACGTTCCTTTTAGCTTTTAGTTGTTCTTCGTTTAATTTCCTTCTTTCCTGTGATGGCCCTGCCCCAGTGTCAGCCATAACTACAACAAATAACTTCTAAATTACATTAAAATACAATTAGGCCTAGCCTACATAAAGAAATCCCCTGTTACCTTTCTGGCTGGATACACTAACACAGGCTTTTCCGGTGTTCAGCCGAAATCTGTTACCCATCAGAAGGTGTGTTCTGTAGCGCCGTCTACCTGCCGTAAATCATTTTGTGTTTTTTTAGTCTCGTTTTCTGTTACAGGTCATTTATGATAATCAGATACATCATAAATAAAAAATAATAGAGCTTCGGAAACACAAAAAAGTTACATGTAGTCACTTTAAGTAATGGATCTTAGTATTTCTTCCACGACTGAATAACAGTAAAAAGATTCGAGGCCTTCTTTTCACGTAATATTATTACTTTTTTTAATTTATTATTATTTATTATTGCTTTAGGTAGAATTACTTAAATGACACCAGTCTGGATATTGTAGCTACAGTATGTATCAGCACATCCAAAGGAGCATCAGCAACACCACAGTGAACAGAAAGAGAAGATAAAGTTCTTCTTTAAGCTATCAAATTCTGCAAGGTCCAATAAAGTTTACCTTCTCTTCGGCGAGTGAGACATTTTAGTCCAGCTCAATAATCTCAATTGCCACTGCCTGATCACATTAAGGCAACTGTATCGTACAGCGATGCAACACTTGTAAAGATCTGGATAAGTAAAGAATATCACATGCTGAACGATGCATACTCGTCAGAAGGGTAATGTTACCTTTGTGGTGACTGTTTGTCAATAATTGTGCTGTTTATACCTCTGGAAAGTTTCTGCAAGATTTTTCTCCCTCCTTGGAAAATAATCATTGATGCAAAGTTGTTTTGTTGTGGAGGCTATGATTCAGGCCAAGATCGAGACCGGTCCGGTTTCCTTGCAGCCCAAATTGGGCTATTTTTCCTCCTAGAGGTCTCAGCGAGTGGGATTAAAAAACCAAAACTATTAAGTTTCTTGACTGAGAGCATTACTGTTTTGCCCTTGTGCGTCAACACTCTTATGGTTCTTATTTTCTTTTGATACATTGTTGGAGTGCTATCAAGCCCTTAAAGGAGTAGAGTCTGCAAGTCTACCTGAATGCTTGTTGGGCATATTCGAACCAGGAAAGATGAAATGCCTTTCCCTCCTTTGAATCAGAATTAGAACAGATGGTAGCATAGACTTGGACTGTGGCATATCTACATTTGAAAAGCTGAGTTTGACTTGTGATGTTGCCAGAGCATTCTTAAGGAAGCGGGGGGGGGGGGGGGGGGGGGGGGGGTGAATAGGTTGAGCTTCATTGGTGCAGGGGGAAGGAGTAAGAGCAGGATTGGCTTAAGCTTTCTTAGCTTTATATTCTAAGGCAGAGATCTTGAACATGTTTTAATATGTCTGAAATACATTAGGTAGCCATCCACAGATACATTTAAGCTTAAAGATTTACTGTGCCACATTTTAACATTATAACATGATGTATAAATATATATGAATAAGCAAAGTTTGTATTTTATTTTAAAAGCTTATTGTATGCACCATAAAAGGGTATGGGTAAAAGCTTTAGGCCGCCCTGCACCTTATTGTAGGTCCAGTTTAATATGCAACTAAATTGTTACAATATATGTAGTAGGGGGTCCGTGCTCCGTCTCTCTTTCAGCTAAGGGGTCCTTGGCCTAAAAAAAGTTTGAAGACCCCAGCCCGTTCTAAGGGGTAAAGGGACCCATGCTGGTCTCTCTGGGCTAGGGCTAGTCCCCTGGAGTCTAATGAACCAGGCTACATTCTACAGACACACAAACCACCATTATCCAAACTGACAGGTCAAGGGTTGGCACTGAAATGGTATATTTCATTTGATCACAACCAACCAACCACCCCTGCAGCCAAAATAAGAGCTATAGGGGTTAAACATTACCAAGTCTTCCTCTAAGGTTGGGTCGACCATTCCTTGTCTGTTAACAGTAAAATAAGGAAAGCAAATGGTCCATCATCAAGGAGCGGAGAAGCAGTAATTTGTTCATGGCCGTCCAATCCAGCCTGTACCAAATCATCCGGAACGCGTGCCCTGATCCAGCTCGCTGGCATCTCAGCCCACCCTCCTCTCTTCTTGCTGCCTCTGGATTCTGGGAATCAGGGTTGCTGTCACTCATCATCAGCCAGTCAAGTGGGAAGTCAGAGCTTTATATGGATGCCAAAGTGGACAGGGCTAGAATCATAACAAACCAGTGGCAGTGAATCCCCAGCTGCAGGTATTGCATATTTTTAGTAGTAGCAAAAAGTACACAGTGGAGGTAGCAGTTGCAGTGTTGTCTGAATCATATATATAGGCTACTACAACTGATAATGATGACCTTCTTTTGCATTATTGTATTATAATTGACATTCATTTTGGTAATTTCTTGTAAATCGGAATGCAAGAATAATGCTACAACTACATATCTATAATTTTCTTTGAATAAATCAGGCTAATCAGTAATAATACATTCATTTGGTAAGTCAAGTATTAAGATCGAACAAAATTAAAACGTAAATAGACATTACTAATGAATTAACTTTAAGAAGACATTTTTATTTATGTATATTAGGGCTGTCAAAATAACACCTTCATTTTGATTAATTAATCTGAGAGAAAACATTAAAAAAATAACGCAGATTAATCCATTCCATATTGACCTTTCACCCGGAGCTGTTCTAGCCACCATTCGACTGTAAAATGAAGGAGGGAGATGAGAGAATGCGTTGTCACAGGCAACAGAAACATTGCTGCACGTGACGCTAGTTAACACTACACTCAACAGCAGGTAACGCTAGCCTTCCGCTAGCTAGTAGCTGGATTGAACACGGTTAAAATGCAATGCAATGCAAATGACAGCTAACGCTAAACAGTGTAATGTTTGACTGTATTTCACTGACTGTTGAGGATTCCGACAGTGAGCTGCAGTCGTCGGAAAAACACAGACGGAGACGGTGCGTTCAATGAAACTGGTAACCTATGGTCATAGGTGCATTCCCAATACCATTTTCCCATCTGGTGGATGTTTTTGTCGTTCAATAGCAATTTACTAGTGAAATAAACCTATTCCTGAAGCACTTTTGAATATTAGGTCATATTGTTGATTGTTATGGTCATTATTTGAACAGTGAAAATAATAATAAAAATATTTTTTTAACTTTAATGTCACTAATGCTGATTATTCATTTGAATTGAAATATTTAAAAATACTTTCACTGCAAAAATGATGTATGCGATTAATTTAGATTAATTGATCACAGAGTCTGTAATTAATTCTATTACATTTTTATAATCGATTGACAGCCCTAATTTATATCTCACAGCGCATGTTGAACACAGATCAAGTTCAGAGTATTCAATCAGGCTATATTTACTTTTGGAATGTCAAATGTTTAAATGAATTGCTTTTGCAAATTAAGTGATGTCTTGTGGACGTGTATATTCACTAAGATGAAACATGTAGCACTGCCTTTAAATTAATTAATTGATTGAGTATTTCTTCAACAGCTAAAAGGCAAGCAATTCATCATTTTCAACAATACATTTTGAATGCCTATCCCCCATTTTTTGGGGGCTGTAAATAAGAATGCATACATGTAAAATTTCAAACAGACAATGTGCTGTATATTTGTGAAGTAGCTCAGACTCTTGTTGATCTTGGCTTTAATTCATCCAAATGTGTTATTTTATTCAACTGCACATTTAACACGGGTTGAAATAAGAACATATTTATTCAATATTTGCAAAGATGATATACCATTGGGGATTTATGTTAGACATGTTTGGTCTGCATGAGGTCTAAGATTCACTTCCTGACCACACAAAGAAATCAATTCAACGGCTGTCATAGCCCTTCAATAAATCCCATGGCTCAAGACAGGAAGTGTCAAAGTGTTGTCTGAGGATCCAACATGATTTCACTCCCTCTCTGTTGACATGCTCTCTACTAACACGTTGAGACAGCACCAGTCCAACCTAAGGATACTGTATTCATACCTTCTCAGAAAAGCATTTGATATTTCTGAGAATCAGCACATGGAGTCACGATGTTCGACCATAGAGCACAGTGTTCTTTCGTTAGTTTCTTTGCCTTTTCAGTGCATGACCATGGTCCCGTATTGACTGACAAAACCATAGTCCACTATTACCCTCATAAACCCTTGGATCCAGACACTTTCATTATGCTTGCTTTCTTCATTTAGGCTTGGCAGTCTTGTCACACATCTCACTGTGTTCATGGTGGTCCTATGGACAGTATGTCATTTCATTAATAACTGGATAAGCACAGAGACAGTTGTGGTGTGAGTGTAGGTCCAGTTTTTAAGAATAACCGAAACCTGAACCTAAAGCTGTGTGCTATTGATACTTGGTGTCAA
Source organism: Gymnocephalus cernua (assembly GCA_023631565.1). NCBI lineage: Eukaryota > Metazoa > Chordata > Actinopteri > Perciformes > Percidae > Gymnocephalus > Gymnocephalus cernua. The sequence continues at coordinate 18,345,521 of CM042429.1, read as the reverse complement.
TTGGCATAGAAGACCAGCAGATGGACCATTCGGTTGACCAAACTGTGCTTTGCTATTCAACAGGCAGATGTAGACTAAAATAAAGTTGAAAGGCAATGAGCAAAATTCAAACAAACAGGATAAAAAAATTCTAGTTACCACTGAGGCTTCAAAAATGAACTGGCGAGGAGTGGAGAGTCAGACTAGGTTATATAGGCTGCATCCCAGGTTCTTAAATTGCATCCCCGGCTCGACTTTCCTCCCTTCCTTATGGCTGTCCCTCCGAGGAAGCATAGGAAAGACGCAAGGAGAGGGAAACGAGGTAATGTGTTTTAGAGCGATGCAACGTCCTTTCCTCTGATGCGTCACATTCATTTGTTGGCTGTATGGGCGGAGTTAGCAATGACTTTCAGCTACACAGCTTCCTGGACGGCTACTCTTGTGTATCCTCAGTCATAGCTCCTCAGAGATCCCTCCTTGCTACTCGCTCCTCAGGGCAAGAGCTCTGAGACGGCATTCACGAAGGACGGACAGAACAACTTCTGGTTCAGCCGAGGGCAGAGGAGCCAGGAGCTATCAAATAAGGGAAGTGAGAGCCAGCCTTAGCCTACTGCAGCAAGAAGAGGCAGCAATCAGTGCTAGAAGAAGACTTGCAGGTGTTTGATTAAGCAGGCAGGTGAGTGGAACCAGATTGGCCACGCCAAGCCTCTCTCACCGGCACAGACAGGGAAGACAAGACACAGACACAGCATAAGAGGGGCGGGAAAAATAGAGGGACAAATAAAGGGAAGAGCCAAAGCTGATCTTAACAGACAAGTCAAAACTTTGACCTGCTGGTGGCTCTAGAGGATAACGTCTGGTGGTCACCAAAGTGGTTAGGATTCATCCTCTGGGGACTATGCATGTCTCTACAAAATATTATGGCAATCCATCCAGTTGCTGTTGATATATTTAAATCTGGAACAAAGTGGTGGACCAACTGACAGGCCGACTTTGTCATCCTTTGAAGCACGCTGCCAGCATGCCTAAAAATAGAAATGTTTAGGAAGTGCAATCAACAGTCTTAATCCATTTCTTGCTAAGAGCCAATGGCAAATCCTTGAAGGACACCTTGCACATTGTTTTTCGTATTGTAGTTGTCCCCTGAGAGTTCCCCAGAAATGAGGACCTCCTATACGACCTTTTTAACGACACCTTGCAACCTCAAAGCCCTCTATAACAATTAGGTAGCTGGTGAATAAATAGACTGTGGTAAAGAGACACACTGGAGCAATTTGACCTGTTTCACTTCACTTCAAATCTAAGAATGTGCTATGGGTCTCCATGTCAAATTTGACTCCTAGAGAGTGCTTGGCTCAACTGCGTAAGGCTCTGAGTTACTAAACAGAGCCATTAGTGTTGGGTAGACGAGTGGTCTGGCTTCAGGGCCTTGCCGAGCGGCAGGGGTCCTGTGGTAGGAAGTCGTGGTCTGTAGAAGGCAGGCAAGGGGCTTGGGAAGCATGAAGCCCAATACATATGGCCTGCTTGCTGGACCGGAGAATGAAAGAGATAGAGTGTCTGGGAAAATATGTGGATATTTTGAATTTATCACATTTAGAGACCACAGAAGACACTGAATCTCACTGTCCATCTTCCTCCAGCAGAGTCCTGCAAGCATAACCAGGGTATCACTTTGCATCCACTCCTTTGTGCTTCTCTGACTGCTTTCCATGGAGGAGAGAAATAGGAATTGAGAATTTACACTGACAGCACTAGATGTATTGTATATCATCCAACAGGATATGTGAGTATTAGTGTGTCATTGGTTTAACAGACTCATAAACTGGTTGGGCTACGTACAGTCATGGCACAGAGCATCATCATTTCCTGTTGATTTGAATGTTAGATCCCACTGTAGCTAATACTGAAAATGGCTTGGCTACTATTGAATGTCAGTAGAACGATTTACATCATTGTTTTCAGTTGGATTTTGTAAATTTATGACCAACTTTTACATTTGGCAACATTACATTTGGGTATATATTTCTTTAGTTTGAGATCCAAGCCATTTCCAGTTGTTAATAATCCCAGATAATCTCAGTTAATAATCAAGATCAGCACAGCATAGAATAGGGAGTGACTATAATAACTCTCCCCATATAGGAAGGTAAACTCAGAGCCTACAGGTCGATATTGGCTTGGAGCCAAGTCTTATGAAATTCTATATAAAGCAGTAGCAGCAGCAAAAGAGTGAGCAAAGCATTGACGGCTTAAAGGGATACTTCACCCATTTAGCATTAAGCTTTGTATCAGTAGAAACACGGCAGTATTTGAATCTTCCCTAAACAGGCTCTTTTCAGCAGCAAACAGTTATATGCATTCAATCTACCGCTCATGTGTACCACTGGGATACATTGGTACAGATCGGAAAATATGCAGGAAACGTTATTACAGAAGGAATACTCGACATACTTTGCGAGCTTCGCCTGCTACGGAGACCAGCACCTCAGCCAATACCGCTAGCCAGGGAAAGGGACATCCAAAGCGGGCTAACGCTAGCCGGCCGCCTGTTCCATCAATCCTGCTTGCAAGTGTCCGCTCATTAAACAACAAACTGGACTACATCCAACTTCAACGAAACTCCCAACGCGAATTCAGAGATTGCTGTGTTTTTGTGGAAACATAGCTGAACAACAGTGTACCAGCACCGGGACTATCCAGCTACCAGGCTGCTCTCGCCGACTAAGACTTGTGGAGGTGGGCTGTGTTAACAATGGACTGGTGCAGAAATGGGGTGCTTATCCAACTACTGCTAACTGCTGGTGGAGTTTGTGACTGTTAAATGCCGACCATTCAACATTCCCAATAATTCACCGCTGTGTTTATACTCAGTGTTTACATCCAATGCTAGTATGCGTTAGCTGAACTTTACGGATCCTGCTTGCAAGTGTCCGCTCATTAGACAACAAACTGGACTACATCCAACTTCAACGAAACTCCCAACGCGAGTTCAGAGACTGCTGTGTTGAAACATGGCTGAACAACAGTGTACCAGACTGTCCAGCTACCAGGCCTGCTAGCCCTCCGAGCTAGAGATGCTCTGTCGCCAGGTAAAAGACTCGTGGAGGTGGGCTGTGTTAACAATGGACTGGTGCAGAAATGGGGTACTTATATCCAACTACTGCTAACTGCTGGTGGAGTTTGTAAGTTTGTGTGGAGTTTGCCGACCATTCTACATTCCACGCTAATTCACGGCTGTGTTTATACTCTGTGTTGACATCCCACTAAGCGCTAATGCTATGGAGCCTATAATGTGTGTGCACTAAATGTAGCCTCTTTCGTATGTCGTTTTGATATAATGTCGTTTTGATATAATGTCGATTTGATATAATGTCGTTTTGATATATTTTAAATGTGTAACACCACTTGAGCCACGGTGAAACGCTGTTTCGTGTATATGGTTGAAATGACAATAAAACACACTTGAGTTGAATGCCTCTGTCTGTAAACGGTAGGCGTGGCTTGGGAGTGGACTCGTAAAGCAGCGAAGCAGGTACATTCTGGGATTTGGTGTCTTTCATCCATATGAGCCTAGAAGGCACCAATTCACATTTCTACTACATAAGTGACCCAATTTAAAGATATATTCAGCTTTCCAGAGGTGAAATATGCCTTTAAGTACATGATCACAAGGGTGCATTGGATGTACAGTATGATTTGAGGCTCGCTACATAACTGAAAATGAACTGAGACACTGTGATGGATAACAAGAATGCTTCTGTCCCAGTTGCACATTGAATGTACAATGTACATGCGTTCTCAGGAGGTTAGACTCCCGACTTCAATTTGCCAAGTTTGAACTCCCAAGAAGTAGACATATATTGAGAAAGGCCTTTTGAAATGGTAAAGTCTCTCTTTATGCTAGCAGGTCTTCCCCATCTTATGTCCTTTCTATGTATGAGCTGTGGGTCTGGACAGAGTCTGTACTTGCTTTGGAGAGGCTCAGCAGTTATCACTTCAAACGCGTACCACATCTTTTTGCATCCAGGAGGGTTTTTACCTGTAGTTGCATGTACTTCCAACTCTGATTCAATCGCACAAACCTAAGGGCAACATAAAAAGCGAACTGCTAATGTGTTTACTTTCAACAGCTCTGTTCCCTTCATGTGATCTTTGTGTTCTTGGAGATTCTGGCACCTGCTGGGGGTTTTCTTTGAGGTAAGGGTCAGCCAGACTATCCTCATCACCCCTGTGGCTCACTTCAGCAATGCTGGACTGAACAGGGGAAAGAACTCAAACTGTGGTTCTTTATAATTTCTGGTCCACTGAAACAGTGATATCTTTGGAATAACGGCTGTGGTGTGCAGCGAGATGGTGCCATGTATCAAATCCTGATTGATTTTATCATTACATCAGTCTTCCTGATTGTTCATTGTCATCTCATGATGAAAGTCCAACCATTCACTCATACTGTTGCATGCATGCACCCTTTTACAATAATTCAAAGTCGCTGAGTGAATAAGGCAGCGCTGAAGTGTATCTCTACCTTGGACAAATCAAATCAGTGGCATTAGTACAGGAAGCAGTGTATAAAATAAAACACCCTGAGCCTTTGGGAGATGACTGATTCTCCTGGTTTCTTTTTTCCCTTTACCCGTGGTCCACCCTTGCTTTGCTCTCTTGTTGCCCCCAAGCAAGAGTAGGAACATCTGAAGACGATCAGAGAGAGTAGATGCAAACCCTATCCTGCAACTGATGCAGCTACATTACAATGTAAAGGATTATCATATATGTGGGGTCTTGGCAGGATGACTCATGCTAGGTTATATATTAGTCACAGCAGGGCTTCCGTTCTGGAGTTTGCCACTCTTCTCATCTTTCCAACCACCATAGGGCTAAAATCCACATGTGCGTTAACTTACTTTCAGCTAAAGCAGCAGCAGGTGTTATCTGCTACTTAAAAATGAAAATTCCTTTCCCTCATAACCATAGACAGATACATGGTTTAGGGCAAAAAGAATGAGCTGAACAGAACAGAATTTAGCAAATCAATGAGTTGTATTTTATACAGATGTAATAACCCTAAGGATGCCTTTTTGCTGTTTATTATATCTACTTTGGTGCTTCCATGTCAAGCCAAATCCTCATTGTACACATAATGATAACTAATAGTGAAGAACATCCTCTTGGGTATTCTTTATTTTCAACGTGACCTCAGAAAGTCCACTTTGAGCTGGCTTCTGATCAACTTCAAATTACCATTAGTTCATTGTTAGTATACAGGACATTAGTATAATTTATGTCCTCTCAAGGGGAGGCACTTGCTTAAATCACATCAAATCAGATGATGCACCACTTAGTGGATGTAATACACAGATGTGTTTTGGCCTGCTGGCTTCCCTGTCGGATGAGACTGCAGCTCATCGGATGAGTCACCCTTCAATAATATCAATGAAATCTTCATTTTCATACTGGCATCAATGTGATTTGTAATCTATTCGCTTTCCACAACATTTTTCTTGTCCCTGCTGTGAGATGCCATGACCACAGCACCAAGGACATAAACTCAGCACATTACAACAGTAGCAAACACTTCACACAGTTTTATGTGCATTTAAAGTCAAACTGAAATAAAGAACTAGGATGATACTGGAGCTGTTGTGCATATTTGTTTTAGACATATTTGTGGAAAACAAATGTCTAAGCTTCAAACATCTGGGTGGGTGATTCCCATTGCAGCTGCAGTGTTGCCAACTTGGCGACTTTCTTGCTAAATTTTGCGACTTTTCAGACCCTCTTAGTGACTTGATTTCTAAAAAGCGACTAGCAACAAATTAAGTGACTTTGGAGCATCAGGGAAAAAACAAAAACAGATTTCTATGCATATCGCTGAAAGTAATTACAGTCCAACAGCACAGGGTCTCTCTTCTCTCCCTCTTCTCTTGTGCCATGCAGCAGGCAGCGACTTTTGGAGCTAGTGCTAGCTACATTCTTTGGAAAAGAGTTGGCAACACTGTGCAGCTGTTGACTGACATTTTAGAGCCAGTGTTGCTAGCAGATGCCCTGTCAACTTCTGGGACTACTGACAGTAACATGTTATAGCTCTGTATGGCCTAGGCTACAAATGTTAATGCAACACATCTTTAGCCTTTTTTAAACAAACAAACAGCGATGGTTATGAACCTTTAGCGATGTTTGTCGCTTTACAGCATTCAACATTTTGGAGAACCTATTGCACGGTTGAGTTTCTATCAGGGGCGGAGCCAGATTTTGTAAACGTTTGGGGCTCAGCCCAAACCTATAGACCCATTGCACGTGACGTCACACTCTACTCGCGCGAATTATGAACGCCATGATGGACCGCGGAAGAGCTATGCTGTTACTGTAAACAGACGCAGGTCAAACGTGTTCGTGTTCACTCATTTAATAAAATGGTTATTTCTTCTTCTCCGGTGTAGGCTTTGTGTTATGTCTGGTTTGAGTCATTGTGTTAACAAGGGGAACACACTTCTAAGGTTCCTTCGATATTTAATGTATCACAATCTGGCTCAATCTTAACGTAGAGCTAGCTAACTATTAGCCACGTAATGTTAGCACGTTAGCCTGCCTACACCGCTTCTATTTAGTTAGGTTAGTTAAGTTTAATTATCTTCAAGTGATAACAACAATAGACCACACCGACTCCGTTTGTCTTCGTATTTGAATGGTGCACAACTTCCCTTCAGTTTCACTTCATGTGGCTCTTTTGGGAGTTTCTCTTTGCTACTGGCTGCAGACTTTGCATGGAGCTCAACAGGAGATTGTTAGCTAACGTTAGCTTCCAAGATAACTCGTGTTATTTATACCCAAAGTCAGCTGTTGAAATACACTAGCCTGTTCAGAGGTTGCCTTTAATACGAAGGCAAATTCAAATGTTAGTACAAGTTATTCACATTTACAGTTTGATGGTGATCTGTCGGGTGACAGCAGCTATGTGCACTATTTTTCCAAGCCATTTTATAATACAATGCCTGTACCCTCGTGAGACCATCCTGATCTCGCGAGCTCCAGTTTTCTGCTCGCAGATCAGTCTGGCATCTTAAGGCAGAGAAAATTTGGAGCGGTTCGCCAAACGACCGGGCCAATCAGCGTTGGTTTTGAGGCGGGTTTAGGTGTGATGCCACGAGGAGCTCGTGAGATCAGGATGGTCTCACGAGGCCAAGCAAGCGGAAGCAACGCATGCAAATCTGACCTGATCTAGACACATTTTCAGACAGCGGTAGCCCTGATTCTGTTATATGTATTGGGAACCTGAAATGGTGCCTTTTATTCCTAAATTCTCATTACACAAACGGCAAATATCCTTTACCGACATGTTGCTTGCTTGCTGAGCTAACGAACTATGCTTTGCCTGCAGCAACAGCAAGGGTAGCCTGGCTTCGTCATTGCTCTGTTGGTACGTCATACACTTCGATGATCTGATTGGTTGATTTGGTCCGTCTATCACCAACATAGGTGGTGATAGACAGATGGTTTATCCAATCAGCTAACCAGTATTTTTGCCCCTTCCCAAACATTCTCCAACAGAAAGTTCCCAGATGGATATGCTGAGCAAATGCGAAGCAATCCATCTGGCGGAGTCAGGTTATAAAATCTGTACATCTGTGTGTGTGTGTGTGTGTGTGTGTGTGTGTGTGTGTGTGTGTGTGTGCAGCGCGGGCATCGCTGTTCAGAGATATTGGTTCAGAATCCCGTCTATCTTCCAAAATGCAACACTTCATCCAAATGAATTGTGTTTGAAGCCGCGTGGCATTTTGCTGGTTTGGCTGGTCGGCTTTTGTCGGAAATTGCCGGCAAACGAAACCGTCGGCCTACATGCCATCATGGCCTTTCTCCAATGCCCTCTTTCTCACATTAGTGTCATAGTTGTTGCCAGTCACTGGCCAGCACGGGCCAGTAACTTTTGTCGAGCCCTGCCTAAGCGATTCGGGGCTTTTGAGAAAACATTCAGGGCTGGAACCCCAGAAACCACCACCTTGCTCTGCCCCTGGTTTGTATTCCACTACAAATGTGAAAGCTAACAAGCTAGGTTAACTTGGCTTGCTAATGTTAGCATATATTCCCATTAGACTTTTTGTTCAAGTTATAGCATCACCTGTTAGCTCCTACATGGTGTTCATCCAATATTACAAAGGAGGGTAGTTGAGCTAGCGTTAGCGTCAGATAATTAATAACTAAAATAAAAAGAATAATTTCTCGTTAAAACAAATAAAAAATAATTTATATACTGATTTCTTAGCAAACATGAACTTTAATCTCGGTTCGACTTTAGAGCTGAAACGATTAGCTGACTAATCGATTAGACTAACGAACTAGAAAATCTGAAAATTAATTGGCAACTATTTTGATAATCGATTAATCATTAGAGCAACACAGTCTCACTCCCAACTCGTCAAATGTCTGACGCATGGCCAAGGACCCGTGGCGTTAAGTTTCAACGCCAGGGAGGTACCCCTTGCGTTATTTTCCGACGAGGGGGTCCGTCAGATAGACAGTCATGTTAATCCCTCACCGTCAGATATTGATGAAAGAAAAAATACGCCCCCTTAACTCGAAATCTGTGACAGTTTTATTGTTGGTATTTTTAGCCCAATAACCGCTGTTTTAATCAACATTATTCACGAGATCTTATCATGGTTTATATGCATCTCTTTTAATGTTACAACCCCAAATCAGAAAAAGTTGGGACAGTATGAAAAACACAAATAAAAAAAAGAAAGTAGTGATTTCTAAATGTACTTTGAATTGTATTTCATTGCAGACAATACAATAGCACATAATTGAATGTGTTCCTCATGATTTTTATTGGTTTTTTTTTTTCAAAAAAACAAAATTCCTATTTTGGTTCTTGCAACACATTTCATCATTTTGGGATTGTATTATTTCGGTCTATTTCAGCCAGAGAAGCTGGGTTTCTTTGTTGTTTATTGATATTTTTTAAAATATAACGCTGCATCTATCAACATTTATTTAGATGTTATCATCGTATTAATTTCTTTATTTTAACAATATTATTTCGGTCTTATTACCGGTGAAATATTACAGTATGCTGTAATACAGAACATTACGATATGATCCGAGCTAGACTCATTCAAAGCTATCCCACAATGCAATGCGGCCATTCATTCACAGAATCGCCTTATATACTATATAAAAAACCTACAGTTGAGTGTTTAGAATAATAGAATGAATAATTTGTTTTGACTTGTACTGTTGTGTATATACAAAGAGAAGCATTTTTTACTTTATTTTCCATGCATAGTTATTTTAAAACCCAATTTTCTAATGTTGCGGTTGATGACTATTAATATCAAATATTAAAGGGAAGAAACATGAGCATAGTTATGTGTGGGACTTAGTTTGATTTAATATCACACTGCATTAGTTGTTTTAAATAAATTACTTTTTGAAATATCAATTTATGGTAGGCCTAACATATTAATTATTATATTCAGAAGATGCTCCTCATATCAATCACCATGGTTACAGCTTGTAGCCATCCTAACCTTTGTAGCCTTTACTGAGAGACTACCTTTTCAAAATTAAGAAGGGACTAGTTTTAGGAGGCATTTTCAGGAAATTAAAAGAATAAGCAGATTGTTGCAGAGGTTTTTGTTTACAGAGTAAGATGTATATAGCTTTGTATGGGTATGTGTACATATATAACATGTGTTTTGGCATTTTTGGCACACTTCTGCCTCAGCCTATACTGCACACAGACAAAACTCACACATCTCATTCAACCATTTGACAAGCTGAGGAAAGGGTCGTGACATGGGTCAGAGGGTATCAGAGGTCATACATGATGAACCAATCAATGGGCTCTGCTCCTATAGGCACCTTGGTGTTCATATGGACAACACCTGGCTGGAAGGCCTGTGTTCAAAGTGTGTTTTCATCATTTAGAGCAGACATTCACGGTGAATCAGAGGGTTTATGTTATATATGACTGTCATGAAGGTTGTGGAGAGGAATAGAAACCAGTCTCTCCAGGCAAGCACAGAGAATATGACCTGATCTATCTTTATTCTCCATGCCAAGTATGAGTTATTATACTCTAGCAGAAGATATGGTTACCCCAATGTAAACTTAACATTTCTAAACTATAGGCCTATTCGGACCTACCTCAATTACAACTTTAAATAATGTTGCTTGAGGCTGGTTGTGCAATAGCTTCATGATATGATGCTAATGGTTGTGTGTTACTCTGCACTGTTTGTGCAAGATGATCAATAGATTGTTGCTGTGTGATGTGCTTCAGTCTGACTACGTATCACTTTGTTTATGTTTTTTTATTGTAAGTATATGTCAGCTGTATGATAAAACAATATGTCAAGTGTTATGTGTGAAGCATTTGAACTCAAGGCAGATATCACTCCGGGGATAATAAAGTATCACCTGCATATCCATGATATGTGAAAATTAAAATGTTGTCGTAGGACTATATCAAACATATTGTTGGAAAGGTCTCAACCTCCACAGTAACATATGTCAGTCTGAAGAGGATCCATTACTCCTACTCTGAAATATTGACCTCTGAACCTTGAACCTAGTCCATGTTTGAAGGCTTGTCATTTAGCAACAGAAGGTGCTACAAACATAGGATCAGCTGTTATAGAAAGCGCTGGACCTCAGGTGTCATGTAGATATGGGCACCAATGTGTAACCACTGTAAGCACTGTCAAATATGGTAATAAGCTATTTTCACCTATTTAACGATTCAATTTTTAAAATCTGATGACACCAGTGTGTTCCCCATCCCAAAAAACCCCAGGGAGGTACCCCTTGCGTTATTTAACGCCAGGGGTCCTTGGCCATGCGTCAGACATTTGACGAGTTGGGAGTGAGACTGTGTTGATTAGAGCCATTTTTCAAACTTTCATGCAAACTCTGGTGTCAGTTTCTCCAGTGTGAAGATTTTTTTTCTCTGTGTCACATTATTGTAAACGGAATATTTTTGGGTTTTCATCTGTTGATCGAACAAAACAAGACATTCGAAAACATCACCTTTGACTCTGGCAAATAAGAATTTTCTGATATTTGAAAGACAGAACAATAAAGCATGATAGTAAAACATAAATGTTATTTGCAACATTTTTGACTGTAATATTTACAAGTAAGTAAATAACTAAGATCACTGTGTACAACTCAAAAAGGGTTGAGGGGAATTCCCGGCTATGAGTTGTGTTAAGTTTTATTGACAGAGAAACAATACTGTTCTTACATCTACCCACACTGCACTGCAGCATACTTTATCCCTTCCTATCCTAAGTGATTATCATTTACCACTCATCAATCTTTACTAGCTTTTTATATTTTGCCTGTATAACACTAGATGCACTATTGTTTAATCCTCCAGCATGTTCTGGTGACTCCCCTGAAACTCTGCAACTCTATACATTTTGTCATTTCTGTAGCTTTGACTTTAACATACCGCCTTCAACACTTTAGGATTTATAGAGGAGCCATTCTAACATCCAGAGGTTTATGAACCCCAGTAAAATGTTTTTTTGTTCAGTCTTCCAAATGGTCAGACCACAAACCATCTAATCGTGGCATTAACAGTCAGTATTGACCTGTTTTTCTGCTGCGGCCTGCTCCCATGGCATCCAGTCAAGAGACTGAAGACAGGCCTCCAGCCGAAACCTTTGCTTGGATGGAGGGAGCAAACTGAGCCAAGCACTTCTTATTCTACCATTCTCCAGAAACGTTGGACATCTTCCATCTTTTATTGGTTCAGGCCCTTTGGACCTTTGCCTTGATCACAGCATCAAACCTATTAGTTTCTGGGATGTTTTCGTGTGAAGCATGCATCACACAAAGTCCGATATGTTAGAGCATTCCATGTGGTCTGTGCCATGTGTGTTTGTCTATGATTGTGTGCGATACGCTGCGTTGAAGGCATGTTTACTCTGACTGAGGTGAATATGGATATCGACAGGCAATCTTGGCTAACCTGCTGAGTTTTATAATTTTTAACATTGAACAGAAGTTTGAGGATAAAGTATAAAGTTCTCAGAATATTATATTTCAATAAGTAATAACTTCTGCAATGGCTATTATTATTTCATTTATCAGATTGGACAATAGAAATAATACATATTTAACTTGTCAATTCAAAGTCCCGCGTGAGATTCATAGTTATTGACTTTTACTTTTGCCCATTATTATTGTCTTACTACTGCACTTTGGTGCTTACTTTGAAACCACGCAGAATCATCGTTTTGCATAGTTCTGGCTCTTCCTTATAATGGAAAATGACAGGAATGGAGACACATTTGCACTGTCTCCATTCACATCAATTTCAGTCATAAGGTATAGCTTCTATTTTAGATACGATTCCATTTGCTTATTTACAAAAGACACTCTTGGTGATATTCCTCCTCTTTGGATGATTGCCAATAAATGCTTTTGGTATACCTCTGAGTGGGCAAATGTTACATAATATATTCAGCTTTTTTTTTTTTTATCCCAGTCTATTTTTGCCCTTTTAAAATGGCATCAACAGCATATGCAGTGTTATCATTCCAAATGAGCGATAAATTCTACGACAATCCTATGAGTGTGGTGTTCTCAAATTTGGCGGAAAAAGCACAACATCTTAAACTATATAAGTGAGAAACATATTTTCCCACCATAAAAAGATTACATGAAGGAGGCATGACTAGAAACAGGCAGTGGTTTGACATAGAAATAGCACAGTGGAAATCAAGGCCATTGTGGTTAGAGTGGTGTACTTTTTCCCTTTAACTGCAGTGACCCAGGTTCAATTCTCAACTCATAACAAGAGGGCTTCTAATGTAAGTAATTGGAATGAAATGTTTTTCATTATTTAACATTACAACCCTAACCCATTTTTAGCTGCTTAACCTCTACCAAATCATCCTTAATGTAATTGTTTGATGTAATTCTGACCTTAAATCTGCTATAATCAATATTTTCATATAACAATGAATCAAATTACTATGTTTAATGTGAAAGTAGTCTCCTAGTAACATACCCGCAGAGAATTACCGCTTAGCTGTACAGAGCTTTTTAGCATCTTGTAATTCATTGTTTTTGTTTTGCAGCCTACAAATGTAATACTTGGGTCCAGTTTGCTCTTATCAGCATTGCTTCCAGCAGCAGGCAGCTCTTTTCACTGAAAAAGCTCTGATAAACCCCCAGAAACTACCTGCCCAGCACCAACCCTGGCATGATTGATATGTTTGTGTGGTTCGTTTAACCAAGTGTGAATGTTGCTAATTGAACAGCAGATACTGAAAAAGCAACTGACAAAAGGTCCGTCTCAGCCCTTTTCCATCAGACTCATATGGTCTCTTTGTGACGAGAATGCATGTGGAGTAACCTCCAACAAGTCCTCCAAACCATACAACGATATAGGCCGTTTACTCCTGCCCTCGAATACAACCCATAGGAGTGTCATAAATCAGCGCCCCTAGCAGTGGCAGGAAATACATCCCACAGGACCGTTTTCCATCCTCATATCTAAACGTAATGGTCACGGTTTGAAACACGTCATTAACGTTGTAAAACGGTCGCAGTTTGTTTAGATTTAGGCAACAAGAGTACTTTATTAGGTTTAGAAAAAGAGTGAGGTTTGGGTTAATCAGTACTTTTGTTAATAGTCCTTCACTTCTGGTTATGTGACACAGAACGTGACATACTGTAGTTCCGTAAAAAGAAATCACCATTTATTTTTATTTTCAAATGGGACACAAACCCCGGCCACCTGAGTATATGGAATTTGTCCCTCTTACACTTCCTGCTTTGCTCCTATCATAATTGCAACAGCTGCTAGAATTTTATATTTTCACAGTACGTGACACACAGCACAGTCCATGGTGAACAAAGCATAATGAAAACAGTGTGTCACTTCCCTTCAATTCCTCTACCCACCTACAAACCAACCCAGTTCAGGTCCAAAACAAACGGGGACACACAACACAGACCCATGCACACTGACAAACACACACCAGTAAGGGCACACAAAATCAAAATATAAAAGTGAAAAAGTTAGACAAATTAAAAGAGATACAAGAAGAGAGGAGATGAAACAGAGAGTTTTTTTATTTATTTTTTCTCTAAAATAATTGTGGTTGTTCTTTAACCAGAGTTCAGTCTTGGTTCCATCGCTGCAGAGCAACAGGACAGAATGATGATGATGATGATGATGATGATGATGATGATGATGATGTAGCCCCCCCCCCCCCCCCGCCCCCCCATTTAGGCTCATGTCATTGGGAAATTAAAATACCCTTTTCTTTTTTTACATTGGCTTGACCACACTGCACATTCGTCTTTTTGGCCTTTGAAAACTGTCGGAAGACCACAAGAACATTTAAGCCATTGTACCCATGGGCTTTTTCGATTAATAATGTCAGTTATTAAACAGAACAGCATGTTGAAATGGTGAGAAATCATGATGAAAGACAAGTGTCAGGGTGCCTGCTCAGAACTGATCCTGCTGTAGTTGGAAAGCTACAAGATTTATCCACACATATGTGACTATAAACTGCCCAACAGCCATGTCTGCTATTCAAATGTCCCCCTGAGAGATACGGATCACCTACTTGCTCAGTCACTTGCATTGAAAAAAGTTGCATTTCACTCAAACAAAGTAATAAGAATCACATGATAAATACATACTTGCACCACGGATACTGCAGAGGCACCTCTTACCTTCCATGTTTCCCAACTTAAGACACACTTTGGCACTTCATGAGTGAGGTTAGACCTTGGAAACGGTGCTGCCATGGTCACACACACTGTCACAAGTACATTTCCATGTGTTCTCTTCTCAAGGCAATGAATCAATCAAGCGTATATGCTGTAAAAGCAAAAGGGGGGTGTGATTATTATTGCACTAAATACTATGTTGTCAGAGTGCCGTTTTTTTTGTTGCTCCGCTGCTTCTTTTACTGCTGGTCACAGATGAGTGTTTTATGGCCCCACAGCCCCTAGCGCATGGTCTTGATGCAGTAATGGGGCCCTCACATTCCCGTAAGACGGCTTTTTAAACAGACTGACATTGTAATTATGCCTGGCAAAGGGCTATGACGCAGCATAAAGCGGTGCAGCTATCTTTGTGCAGCCTGTGTAAAAACTCTCGGAAGTCTGGGGCCACATGACTGCAAGAAAGACCTCTGCACCAGAGCTCACACGACCCTCACTGACGGCTCGGCCAGTGAAAACCATTGTGGATGTGTTTTTTTCCCCTAAATGTTAAGTTCTGAAATAACAAAGAAGAACAATGGAGGCGCCAGGCCGCAACCCACTCTAATCTGGACACACCTAGTGCAGTGTTCAACTGACACTTGGCACCCTAGTCCGAATTGCTGCAACTATGTGTTGTTAGTATTCTAAAACAGCGAGGAGGACAAATGAAAAGAGTGTTAGCGAGTTATGGGGTGGCTTATTGGACCCTGGTTGGAGACCCTGGCCTGAGCAGAGGTCCGAGCTGTGAGGTCATCCAGACAGAGGGTAGGATTTTACAACGCTAGCGGGCGTCGCTCTGTGGGTGGTGCACAGCAAGGACGGGGGCCAACTTATTTTCTGTCATACTTGTACCCACATATTGGATTTCTGTGAAATAATATTTGGGTTTCCCGGTGACTCCTCCTGCCCAGCGTTTGGTCCAGACTGGCTGCTTGGCCCCAGAACCCAGGAGAAGCATGTGGAAATATCAAAGATAGTGCCGCAAAACCAATGGGAATGTGTAACAATACCCAGAGGCCAAACTTGTGTTTCCCACTATTTTATCTACTGAGTTTCTCCTGCAGCCTGACAGTTTGATTTATCTGTAATTTATTCTGAAATGACAGTTGGAAAATTATTTATTGTATTTTCTAAGTGAAATAAACCATGTCAGGATGATGTGAAAATTATAAATGACTTTAATAAGAAGTTACTTGGGAATAGTATATGTCTGACCGCAGTACTACTAGCATTGTGTAAATGTTCTGTAAGGCTCTTGTCCTCCTAGCTTTAAGAATTGTTTATGGGGAGAATAAAGTGTAAGCAAGGCACTTAAGGTGATCTATGAGAAGACTTCCTCTTAAGCAGAGGCAATAATGGAAGAGGTGCTCTATCAGTCTCTTACAGATGTGATCAGGCAGCGTTGGACATTCACATCTCATCTTACAGCTTCTGAACACTAACTGGGTTGAGGAAGGGCGAGGGACATCATGTCTGAAGTGAGTGTGCCTCGTAACCGTTCTAACTCCCAAGAGAGCACACCCCAGGGTCATTTTTCACTAAATTATAGTCACTTCAGCAGCTGAGAGAAGTACGATTGCCTCTACAACTGAGATCATTCATCATTTCCGATGCACAAATCTTCCTGTAGGAAATGTCAAGTTGTTCATGCCACTGCAGTAATCTTCCTCATTTTTCTATTTTTAAAGATATTACAGTAACTGTTCATTCAAAGTGAGCAACACAGTCAATGTAGTAAATTCTCAAACAGCAGGCCAGGACTTTATTTGCCTTAAGGGAACCCGGGTCTTTTTTGAGACATTGTTATTAGAGTGAGGCCTTTTTTCCCAGAATTCCCCCTGTCATTTATTTTATTAATTATTAATAAAAATGCCTCTCTGATTTATAATCTGCTTGCATTTACCATGTTAACTTGTTGTTTTAATGCAACAGTTATACTTGTTTCACATTAAAAGCTTTCCAGCAGCTGAGCTTCCATTACGCAAAATACTTTTATTTTGCACTCTGCAGAAGTGTTGATTAGCTTAGCATGAACAAAGTATGGTGAATTAGAATCAAATAAAAATAACCAATGTGTCCCGCCCCAAGATCTTACAGGGGGTTCTGTGATTGGTGGTCCATCTATAATTTTGCAGGGGGCCTTGCTATTTCAACTAAATTAAGTTACATTCAGGATTGATTTTAAAACATACTAATCATATGTTAGCTTGAAATGTGTGTTAAGACAGGACGTGATTTTTAGACATGGCGTGATTACATATAAAATGAATGAAAATGCTTATGGACACAAATTCGCCAGAAGTGGAAAAAACTGTGGTTGACAGTGTCTCAACTTGTGCCAAAAATTCACGCTTATCTTGGAGCTTCATAAATCGTCTTCAGAAATGTACAGAGACATGAGGAAAATGGAGAGAGACTGGAGGGAAATAACAGAAAAAAATGGTTTCTGGTGAGTTCAGTCAGAGGCTGAGCTACCACACTAACACACACAGGCAGAGGTGGATTCAGGCTGTCTGAGGGGCACAGGCCAAACAATAAAAGGGCACAATATCTATGTGGTGGAGCACCAGCAGCACACAGAAAGTTATCTAGGGCAGCCTATATGGCACTGCATTGCGTCTTTTCAATTTTTAGGGCACTCTAGAGGGCACTTTGTCATGTTTTTTCTGTTTAAGGGCAGCCTAGAGAGCATTTCATTACGCTGTCTCCACTGGAAGAGCAACCTAGATGGCATTTTATCATGTTTTTTTTCCATTTAAATTAACGGCACCACGGAGAGCAATTTATCACAAGGGCATCCAAGAGGGCACTTTTGCTGCATTTTTTAACATGGGGGAATCCTTAAGTCCACCAGTGCACACAGGCACACGCCCACAGACATGTAGCCTACGATGCTAGCTAGCTTACAGCTAATGACTATGTCAGTACATTTGGGCCAAATGAACAGACTGCACAAACGGTCCAGCGGTCAAATTCACTCGGAAACAATGCAAGCACAAAATTGCTTTTCTTTATGTCTGTACACACCTTACAAGGTCCTAAGGGAGGCTAACACCAACAGCAGCTGCTACAACCAGGAAAAGTGAATATTTTTCACCGGGTGAAAATGGCATCACACCAAAGAAGAGAGGGAGAGCTTTAAAATGGCTTGGCTGAGAGTGACAGAGGGATTAAAATGAATAAAATGTGGCTTTAGACTGTTTAGTCTTCTTGCTAATTATAATACCTGCATTGTGTTTTTCAAATTATAGACATTGGTCCTAAGTACATGGCCAATATTGGTTCCTGCAAAAAGATATTATCTGTATCTAACAGTAGACTTTCTTCACAGAAGACATTATGACATCACAATAGGAAATCACAGCTGTAAATAATTAAATTGATAATGGCTGAATTCCATTTAGCTGCTATGGTTTCAGAGTCCTGGTATTGTGCATGCTGGCCGTAAATGTATTGTAATGATGACTGGATACCAGACTCAAAGGGGGTGCCCAGTCACTTGAATGAAAATTGCTCGCCCAGCGCATAAGCCAATAAAGTTTTCCCACTTCCTTGTTTGTCTCTGTGTTATGCACATCATTATGTTTCCCTCGTCCCACCTGCTCGGCCCATAGACATTACATTGGGAGGATGTCATACACACAAAAAATCATAATGCAAAGAGTAATTATTGACCTTGTTTGCAGTCAGAGGTGTCCTGTCAACAGTTTTACAGACGTCCCTTTTATAATGGTGGTCAGTGGTGAAAATGCTTTTTGGGCTAGTGAATTTTTTCATTGCAATACCACGAGTGGCCACCAGGTCAAATTGGCAGCAAGGCTAACAGCCTTCAGACACAGCCTTCAGCTGTCTTAATACATCCATAACGCTGGCTTACTGTCACTTTAACACTAGCCTTTGGTTATGGTTTTGTTAGTCTCGCTTTGCCAGACCATCCACATGCTGCAGAGTGGAGGAGGGCCTGGCTACTCCACACAGCATTCTAGGATGCACATTTACGAATCCTACTATGGCCACACCAAGACCTGCCCTTCAATAGCATTTATTGGCCAGACGTCCATGCTTACGCAAGGTAACGTAACCCCATTTGTACAGGTTCTATCCCCTGACCAATCGGCTATCCTAACCTTAACCACTCGAGGTCAAATGCCTAACCCCAACCAATCGATCTGCTTCGTAGGGCGGGTCTTGGCATGATAGGATTTGTAAATTTACTTCCAGTGCTCTGGTTTATTGGCATTTCTTTAAACCAATCACAATCGTCATGGGCGGTGCTAAACTCCGCACCGAGCCGCTTCAAAATAGTCGTGCTAGAGAAAACTGAGATTGGACAGATTTTAGAATTCCAACACAAAGAAAGCAGAAGGAAACGGACATCAGCGAAATTACATGCATCCGGCGGATTTTCCTGCAGTAATGGAGCAATCACGGAAGTGGAACGTTGTGGATATAGACTATAGTTTTGTTGACACCTAAGCTTTTCCTACAATGACAAGTAAACATGTCTGTTGTGAAAAAAGCCTGTGATCACAATTTGCCACTAGTAGACTGTCAACAAGCTTGTCACCATGGCTGTGCTTATTTCCCTTCCATCGTAATATCAGTTTTTATCAAAAATACCAGCTAGCAAGTTTAAACTGTCAAGAAGATGATGCAGCAACTCAAACCATCCCAGTTCTCAACAACTTTTATTTTAAATACCACATGGAAATCTAACTCCAGTTCATGGATAGTAGTTGCATCCATTGCTGGAGCCAATGGTAAACTCCAGAATAACTTTGTTCATATTTTCTCTTAATGCTGCCTAATTATAGCTTGCTTGTTCAAAATTCCTCAAACATGGTCCTGATTTCACTCATTTAACAAAGCACCGCAACACAGTATAGACCTCACCCCCCACCCGGTAATAGTAAAATGAGAATTACCACATTTCTGACTGTCGGACTGTGAAAAGAGTCATGGTTAGCAGTCATAACAGAACAATAGCAAACCTCCATAGTTGTAGTTCTGCCTCTAGGGCAACAGAGGCACTGGCACGAAAGCAGCCACTCAAGTTGAATAAAAAAATAAATAAAAAAATGAAATACTGAACACCGTCAAAGTCACAGTGCCACAATCCACTCAAGCACATTGCCATGGGAAGTGGGAGATGTTGAACCAGATGTTTTTCATGTTGGTTTTGTGGCGTGGAGTGGATGAGTGCTCTGTTACATTAGCGCAGCATGCTGCACTGCTGTAGTAATCACATTCAATTTCATCTCTCTCTAATTACAAACAATAAGCTCTCACTCTATCTGCGTAGACTTACAGGGATCGCTCTTAGGACACGCACTGCCGTAAGAGTCGTTAGCCGCCCCGTTCCTATTTCAGAGCTTATATTAGTTCAATCAGGAGTCTTCCTTGATAAAATGAAAACATTTATTGTACAAAGACAAATTATGCAACGTGCAAAGTCTCTGGAGATTAGACTCCATCAAATCCATAAATGCAGGGGGGGTGTAACCCATACATATCCCCCGATGGAGTCTAGACACTGGTGGTGGTGATGAAGGTGGACAGGAACCAATCAAGAGTGCGAAGAGGAAGTCAGTTGATGAAACCCGAAGTACCTGCCAATACTACCGGGGGTTGAAAGGGGAGGAGGTGGGACGCACTCTATTCCTGAAACGACAACTGACAACCGGAAAGGAGAGAGGAGATTTAAAACAAGATGTCATGCTGTGATTGGCTTGCAATACATGGCTGTCTCTGATTGGTTTAACTGAAACAGCTGAACCTGATTGACACTGATGAGCGACAGCCTAGGAACAGCTGATCAATTAGGAGTGATGTAAACATGAGTTTGAAGTCTTGCTGAAAGAACTTACGCTGAGCTCCATTATGTTTCAGTGTCCTCTCAAGGTCTATTGAAAAGCCCTATTCAACAACATCATTTAGACAATTTATATTTGAGGATCAAGCAAAAGCAGCATGTGTTTCATTTCTTGAACATGTGCGTTTCCCACGAGAAATAGAAATGGAAACCAAACACTGAAACCCTTAAAATAAATAGCTTTTTATGATTAACTTTATTGACCCAAACCGGAGGTGGGAAAATTTAGGGCTTTCCGACCAGGACATGGTCAAAAGCCCTTGATTGCCAGGATATTTTATATTTGTCCTCCTGTGCCCTCGGTACACCTGGCTTTAAAAATAAGACAGGATTTGTTCTGGGTTTGTTAATGATGTTTGGAAGCATGCTATGGTCATGAAAGCAATAAATAATGAGCAGATCCTCTCCAAAGTATGCACTCTCATGTGGATGGATCTGACTTTGTCCAGCTCTGTCAGATACATTTGTGTTTGTCCTCTGTCTCCTTACTCTACCCTCTTTTCTCTTACACATAATACACACACACACACACAAACACACACACACACACACACACACACACACACACACACACACACACACACACACACACACACACACACACACACACACACACACACACACATTGTGCTGTACCAGCCTGGGAACAAATGAAAGTGGACATGCGGTTAATTATATTAAAAAGGAGTCCAACATTGGCTGTCTCCATTACCCTATGCCTCTGTCTCCCTCTGTCCTGTCCCCCACTTCCAATGATAGAGCGGGTTGTTTCCCCCATTACACCATTGCTTTCACTGCAGAAAGGTCAGAGAACAGTTTTATCCATGTTCCATTATTCGTCTCAATCAGTGCCGAAGGGGCACATATGCAAAAATACATTTTGCTGCAACTGTAACGAAAAAAGTGGTTCAGTTATTAATTCAACCTGTATTCAGATAGTTTTTTTGTAAGACAACTCCTCTGCTGCTCAGGAACTGATGCATTTATGTACTTTGTTGAGTTGAGGTAGATAGATCAAAGAATTGTATTTATTCAGACATGACAGGACATTTACCCATCATGCAGTTGTTTTTAAATGGTGTTCAACCTTTTGGGGAATGCACTCATTCATCTTCTTGAACCAGCCAGCAGCCAGATGGCTTAGCTTAGAGCGGAAACAGGGGAAAACAGCTAGCATGGCTTATAAATGCCCACTTATATCTTGTAAAATTAATCCATATAAAAAGTGTATAAACAATATGTTGAGGTTTTGTGGACTGTTTCTTGGTCCAGAGCAGCCATTACCTTCTGTACCCTTCAAAAACCCCAGGAAGTCACTGCGCCCAACCAATAAATAGTTCTTGCTGGAATCTGTACTGTACAGTCATTCATAAGAGTAATATAAATTTAGATATTCTTATCTAACTCTGGGCAAGAAAGAAAATAAGCATATTTCCCCAAATGACAAACTATTAATTTTATGAAGTAGATGATCATTGAGTGATTACATGTATAGAGTGCTCTCAAAGTCTTTTTTCAACATGTAATTGAGGTGTGTGTGGTGGAAGAAAAGTTCCTAAGTCCAACCTAGTGAGATTGTGACTTGTGTAAAAGTAACTCTATTGAATTGCCATCACATTCACATATCCAGGTGCACGTCTGAAAGGAGCCCCTGACAGATTATCACTGGGAGGTGAAGTAAAGAAACAACAAAAATTGAGGTGAAATAGGGGAGAACAATTCCACTGACCATTTTTGCACAACACGCACAGAGACACAAAGAAACAAAGTAGAGGCCCAGTGGAAAATGTGCTGTCATTTGGTATTATTTTCTGAATGCTGTCTGGCCAGTTTTTTTTTTTAAATACGAGGCCAATGGAAACAAGTGCTACTCCGGACTCCCAGAGATCCCAGTATTGCTGTGCTTTTCAAAATAAAACAGGCCGAAACTGCAACCAACCAACCAACCTATCATCTTCATATAATGTTACACATTCTCTTTATCAAGCACATTTGCAGCAAGTATGAGTGACTCATCATTTTCACAGAGAGCATCCCCATTACACGTCAGAGCTCTCCTCTACGATCCATCACTCTTTCACCCCAGAAGAGGGTTTATATTCCAGTTCAGTGCAATACGCCAACAGCCCTCAAGCCACACAAATGCTTCTTATTTTCACTGCAACATTTCTATGTCTTTTTTATGAGGGTTTTGCTAGAGCAGGACAGCTTTTTGGGTTTAGGAAAGAAAAGACCCGACAGCTGCCAAAAACGATCGGTGGTTGAGAAACAATGGCATGCCCTGTGTGATTCTCACTGCTCCTCGAACCCCAGACGTCCTCCTTGCTGTAATCCTCTGTTCCTTTTATTTGTCAGATCATGGTTTCCTCCTTCAATTGGTTGTGTCAGCTTTGGCCCAGGAACACTGAGACGACCTGACCAACATGGTCGTGGCTCTTGCCAAAAGGACAGAGATGAAAGGAAGAGGGAATGAGAGAAATGCTTTAATTGCTGCAAGAATCTAGACAGTTTGGGAAAATTTGTTTGAGAAATGTGCGGGTAATAAGACAGAGGCGAGGCGAAAAGTGGCAGTGTGATCCAGCGGACTCAAATTTGCTGCACTTCCACTTGCGACTTGTGTGGCAGACACTCTCGGCTGGGAAGACGCCACGCTGGGACAAGGGCGGAGAATCGACAGCAATATAAACGTGTAGGAGCGCGTGTTTGTTGCAGCCACGGGGGTGGTGGCGGTTATGTAGATGCAGGGGAAAGCCATGGGTAATTGACGCTGACAGATGCGGAAGGAGTCTACACGTCCAAGATGCAATGAGAAAGACTTGAGGAAAGATGACTGAGCGGAGCCTGTTCCCACAGACATGAAGTCAACACACCACAGCCTGCTAACAACACTCGGAAGCATGATTTATTTTTTCTTTTATATATACAAATAAGTGTAATCTCACTCGATGAAGGGCTTGATGTAGTTTACAAGGAGTTTTGAATTCGTTGGAATATTGTTGATTCTGTTTCAGCAAGATATCCTGGAATAGAAGACGTTTATCATACAGGAGCCATTAAGTCCTGTTGCTCTGGGCTTAACGATGAGAACTGTGAAAGTGATTAGCGCTGCGGGGTTTTTTTTTGTCTGCATTTCCAAACGTCTACAGCAGTTTAATTCAGAGAGCAAATATTTGAATGAAGCACAAAATTGTGTCATCAAATACCAACACACTCATTCACTTCGGAGAGGTTGAGAGCATAGAAACATTTACGTCCATTCCATTGAGTTCATTGGAAGGGACGTGTGGGGAGAACAAGATTAATGGCTTTAACTTTGTCTTGGCAAATCAAATCCCAATAAAACTGAAAGAAAAATTAAAATCTGGCCAGTTCGAGCACTAAACTGTGACTTGATTGATGCGTGAGTGTAACGTAGTTCCAAAAGCCTGCAGGTGATTCTTTTACAGCCCTGATATCCAACTCAAACTGGAGGTTTTATTAGCGGCTGATTGTTGATACAGAGATGCTCATTTCCTAAATGAAGTGCTGCTCACCTGGACACGCCTGTCAGAGGGAAAGATTTATACTTTCCTGGTTTAACATTTCAGTGTATAAACCGCTGTACATTTAATTATAAGTCATTTCTGTGGGAAACAAATCCAACAAGCTGGACTGGGGGTCATATTTAGAGCCCCTTTCTTTTTTGGCTGAATATCATAATGCATTTAACAGAGACAATATTGTTACTTGAGATTGATTCATTTATTCATGCCAACTGCTTTTTAGGAAAATGAAACAATTACTTATTCCAGATTCGTGCTCCCAAATTGATTAGCTGCAAATAAATAACCTTTTTTTTTCTTTTTTTTTTGCTAAAGTCAAGCAGTACAGTGCTTTGTTGGGGATGACACTTCAGCAGGGTGAATCTAAGGATAACAGCATGGGACTGGAACTATCAGTTGGTCTGACCAATCATGACTTTGATCCCTGGATTCACATTTTTGCACAAAGAGAAGCCTTTGTTTGGATGATTCGGGCCTCTGGGTGAAGAAACCATCTCATGTCATTGTGTATATTCTCTAACGTTTAGGGCAATTCTCCAACAGAAGAGTTATGACCATTTCATAAAACAGGTCCTCTATCTGTATTGCTGACTGAAACTCTCTTAGTTTATTTTTTCTTCTGCTCTCCCTTTCATTCCTGCTGTCCTCCTTGCATCAAGGCCATCTTACATCTAACATTTGCATTTAAGAGGGTCATACAGTAGGTCAAGTCTTCAACTCCTTCACTGCATGATGCCCAGCTGGTTCAGGTTCAGCATAAGGGCAACCTATGATGTCCGCAGTCTTAGAGGTACTGATTGCTGAGGCCGAGGGCAGGCCAGCGGGAGCCCTGATGGATGGAAACCATTACGGGTGTTGGGCCCCTTTAGACCTGGGTCAAAGAGGGCCTACAGAGAACCAGACAAGATAAATATGGAGGACCTGACAGGAAAACATGATCGTAACCTCTTTCACCCCACTGAGACCTTGGACCAATTTGTAAACTGGGTGCTTTTTCTGTGTACATACAAGTCAATTGAAACAATAAGATACAACACACTTGAGAAAGCCTGGATATATACTGGAATCCTGTCAACTTTCCTAGGGAAACAAGTCTAACATTTTTAACAGCACCATGTCTACGCAGACGCCCTTTTTTATTTTGCTTTATATCTTTAGCAGCACAGGATTATACCTTTTAACAGCAGTGTGGGGGCATGGGGCAGTGCCAGGGGGATGCATGGAGCTGGAGATGAAGTGGATGCCGGTGTGGTGGCCTGTGGTCGGGTGCCAGTCAGACCATCATCGGGAGAAGGCCATCCCCACGAGAGAAGATATCACCATAGCCTGGTTGGCTGACAGCTTCAGGGCCCTTATTGAAAAATCAATGTCCATTTGTGCGTCCAGCTCACCTGGCTGTCTGCCAGCTCGGCTGAAGTCACCTAATGAAGCCTGATCCCGTTACCTGATTCCTGATTCACTGAGTCAATGTGACTTTGCAGCTGAAGTCATCCACCCATCGGGGACCTCGGGGGCGAGTTCAACGTGAACCATGCAGCATGTTGTTGTTTCTGTTGTTGTTACAGTTTGCATTCTGCTGCTGTTTTCAGTGTCTGCTGGGCTCTGTGATCTAGGAAAGCTGTTGATTAAATGAATGGTTCTAAGAGCTCATTGTACTTAGATGATATGTACGTATGTATTTTTTGAAATTACATTTATAACTGTTTCTATTTTAGTCACTGTTCATTTCATGTAGGCCTACAGACATGAAAACTATTCAAATCGACAGGTTCACAGAATCAAAAGAAAACCCACTGCATGATAAAAAAAAAAAATCCAAGTTTCAGCCATACACTCTGATGCAGCATTCACGTCATATTGGAGTTACCGTAATTACCAGTTTTCATCTTGTAAAAAGCGTTCATGTCAACATCTAAGTCTTAATTACAACAAGAGAACTTATTTCTTTCAAAAACCTCCAATATGTCCGACTTAATAATGCATGAGTGCTTGAAAACCAAAGAAACATGGATGCCTTCCATCAGCCAAAGTCCTCCATCATTCGAGAACACTAATTTAATTTAAATCAGTTGAATATTGTTACATGAACTGCTTCCTCTAATTCGCTCATTCCTGCTTTATTATTGGCCGGGAGCCCTGCCTAATCAGAGTTCACCCATTGGCTACCATTACACTAAGCAAGCATCCTGGCCAGTGTATAACCCACAGGCAGGCATGACTTGTGAGAAGGCAGGTCATTCACCAGTATTTTACCAAAATTACCAGTGTTTGAGGCATATGGAGTATGAATACCTACTTTTGTATTGTTGTTTGAGTAGTCTAGATCAACAGAAGTACATTCAAACAAACAAATATGTTTATGGCATTTCCTCTCTAACTAGGTGTTTTGGGTCCGATTGGTAGGATTGCTATGGACAAAGTAATGTTACAGATGGGGATACACTGGTAAGAGCAAATTATGTTTAACAACTGATCCAGCTAGCTCCTGTTACTTCATTCTGTGTAGAGTTTTGCAGAACCACCGTCACGTAAAGAAATTCAAACAACCCAGAGCATTTTTTTCTACTATCCTGGAATGTATCTGTGGTGTAGCCAGACCTTACTCCACTGCACTGTGGAGAATCTTTAATTTTGAAAAGATGGAAAGGGGAATTACATTATTGCAATCACTGTGTTGTTTTAGCATAGGAAAATGTGGGTGACCCCTTTGTCTAATAGCATACCGTAAATGACACATACCAGGATGGATTGCTAAAACCAAAATGCAGCCTGTATCCTAGACTATACACTGTGCAGTAGATTTTAACTGTGGTCATCTTTTCAAGCTTTGTGGATAAACCACCGTAATATCACAGCTGAGGCTGAGGCTTTTCTTCCAGTCACTCCACTCACAGTTTACCATTAGATGGATAGAGGGACTACAGTATGGTATTGTGTATTGTGATTCATTTTTAGCCCATGCGAAGACTTTGGTCTAATTGTGTCCGGGAAACCTTTCCCGTGTGTAAACGCTCGGCCACTCTGATCATTATGTTAAATGTCAGCTGGCTTTCAAGTAGTGGCTGAGGCAGCTGAGCAGCAAAGCCACCCTTCTTCGGTGGATTACTGCTCTCTGTGAAGTTTCATCCGTCCACGGATGAATGGCCGACAGCGGCAGCAGCCTGTAATCCTTCGCGCCACAACAGCACTGCCTGATCCAAGGTGGAATAAAACATCCAAATGTAAAACCCCAATCAGAATCCCAGTAACTCCAGTGGACTGGGGCAGCAAGCTGATCCGGCGGCTAGTGATTGCTACAGTACATGACGCAGACATACTATCCCTCCCTGTCCGGCTGGGTGCAGCGTTCTTCCCCCCAGCCTTGGAGAAGAAAAAAGGGGGTTTTGATGATGAAGTGTTTAGAAGAGCATTCCTGATGTACCTTCACTAAAGGGTGAGTCATATTGGGAGGAGTGGAGGGAGTGAGGTCAGCAAGGGTGAGGAGGAGAGAATGATGAGGAGGAAGTTGCTGGAGGAAGGAAAGGAGGAAGAGGAGGAGTGGAGAAGGAAGGCACTGGCGAGGGTATTGCTCATGATAAGAGACACCACCGTCCAGGAGTGCTCTGCCTTTAAAGTGGCCGATGCTCTAAAAAGTTGAGCTGGCATTCATTACCAGAATGATGTAGTCTGTCTGTACACCTTGTCTGTCCCCAGTCTGACCCTGAATTCACAGTGGCCCTTGCTTCCTCTCATTGAAGGGGAACCAGAGGAGGAGCAATGCAGAGTGGGCCTATACAGTAGAAATCCTTCAACATACATATTTACATACATTTTCTCTAAAATTCCTCTAGCTATTGGGAATGCCCCCCCTCAGTGCTTCCAGCTCCCCCGAAACCAACAGCTCTGACTCTCCTGTACCCCCTTCCTGTTCGCTGTGGAGCCTCGCGGAGGAGTCGGTGTGTAATGCAATTTGGTTGATTAAAAGAAAACATTAAAGCACTACCTTATTGAATTTGACTGCACGTACGGATCCGGATCTCACCGGCCACTCTGTTTTATTGGCTGGGATAAAGGGGATCACGTCATTCCCCATCACCCCCCCACCTCCACACTACCCTCCCTGCCCAGCGGCCCCGCCTTCCTCCATGCCTTCCAGCCCTAGACAAACCTTGGCAGGAGGACGTCCTGGCAGGACAGAGATTTGTTGAGACCCCCATCGTCCGCCCTTTCTCATTGTGCCTCTCTAACCTTGGCCGCCACAACAGAGAGAGAGGGGGACATAGTGACAGAGCGAGAATATTACATAGGAATGAAAAGGGAAAGAGAGAGAGAGAGAGAGAGAGAGAGAGACCCCTGGCATAAGTAAAGAGGAGTCATTTTGTTTGTGTCAATAAACAGGCGGATAAGTCATTTCTGTCCAAGATGACTCATCCGTTGTTTCTAACGGGTTCCAAGTCTCGTAGTCTATAATTTAGAATCAGACATGCCTTTTTTTGGGGACTGAGAGATGGCGGGTTTGGGGGTGGGGGGGTTAGCCTTTAGTGAATATCAAACACCTGCCAATCTCCTCAGCGGAGGCCAAGTACACTCTCAGCTCGCCATATTCAGTCCATTTATTAGAGTTATGGTGATGGGGCCGGTCTGCCCGGTCGTGTACGGGAGCAACAAAACAACTTCTGAATGGAAGTCCTGTGTCTAGATGACATCATCTGTGGCTGCTTCAATTACAGTGCAAGAAATGAATCACAGCGCACAAGGGGTGACGTAATGTATCGGCACTATGTTAAGCCACTGAATTTAGACTTTTTAATTCATATTGGCCTCGGTGCATTGTTGACTCCAACGACTTCATTAGATCATCTACAGTCTGTCTTTAGCTGCACAGTGACACAAGAAAGAAACTTTGTTGTCCGCAGAAGGAGTGACAGCAGGCTTACTGTGCAGAATTTAGGGTTGAAGTTCGCATGGAATCAGGGTGATCAAAATTTTACTCAGTAAGGTCATCTCTGTGTTCACACCAAAGTGCTTGTTGATGGCCAAACAGTCAAAGTGTCTGTCAGTTACGCTCTGTCACTGTGACATTTTAGGGAGTCAGCTTGTTTGCTGTCTTATCAGGAGTTGGGTGGGTTAATATCAATTTTGTCTGTGTGCTCAGTGACTGGTCCTGGACATGCTAAGGCATCGGTGTTCTTCAACCAACATGCTTGTCAGATGGTCGTGCTATGTCAGAATTGGAAGGGTTGTGTTTGCCAATTCTCATTAATTTTCCCAAACTATAAATACAACGAGCACACCCACTTCATGCAGTGATTGGTCAGCAGAATTTAAACCAGTCTCAAGCTGTTCATTTTTCCTTTTATTATAAAACTATTTCCATCTTGATTTTTGTGTACAAACGAGTGCAACACCATGAGTGCCTTTCTACAATGACAGGCTATTGGTCCTGCCTTCGAGGGCGGCCGTTTGGAGCAACATTTTTTTCTTTTAGATGTGGTTGGATGACCCATGTCAGATGTCGTATGGGCTGGAGGCAGGTACTTACCTAAACCTTTTTTGTCCCCCTGCAGGACATCAGGCTACAGTGAGCTCCCTCCTTGTTTGGCAGATCTTTATAGTTTCTGTAACAGAATTTAGTCTTAACGATGTGGTGTTGTTCGCATCATGCTCAAACTCTTAACCTGCAGGGCCAGTGTCTTTCACCAGGCCCCTTCACCTGAGACCAGAGACTTTGGACGTAGAGCCCGCCCCTATCGACAGCTTCCCTTTACTGCACCAACAACCTAGTTTTCTTTTCTGCCTATTTTCGTTTGGCCTCATGTTCTATTCCACTCAATTTGTTTGAAATATATAACTATATAGAATAGCCAGGCTTCATTTAGAAGTTCAAGTAGGCTACAAATATGTGTACCTCCAAGAGCCTATGATTTACCAAAGGACTTTTGATTTAGCATTTTTTTATCAAGGTTTATGATTGATGTGAGCATGTGTGACATAGGCTATGCCTCTTTGATATGAACCATTTGTTATTGTCATAATAATAAAGACGCTTTGTGAACATCTAAGTAACTCTATAGTTTTATTAATAGCTGTATATTTCTCATATGATTTGAAATTAAAGCCTTGGGTCATTGCTGTAATTGCTCAGTCTAATCAGCACTACTGTCCAGGGTGGGGCACCATGAGAGAAGTGATAACAGTACAAGGTGTAAAGTAGTCTATGTGCGACGGGTGAAGTACAAAGTAATCTGTGCCCCCTGACCCCACCCCCTATTTACAGCACCCTATTCCAGAAAATAGTTCCAATGCCCCTGCCAGAGACTAATGTGATTTTGTTGAACCTGCTGGGTGCTAAACCACCCACAGGCATCATCATAAGGCTCTCCACCACAACAAGGTAACAGCACAAGGAGAACACACACTTTGTACTAGTTAGTCTCAAGCATACTATGGCCTTTGGCATGGGCACAGGGGCTGGAGGCAGGAGGAGAGGGCTAGCAATATATTAGCTAGAGTAACTGGTACATTCAGGAAAGGGTGTGAAGTGCCTCTAAACTTAAGATGGCTGCTTGTTAAACCACCAAGTCTTATTTCCTATCTCTACATGTTAAATACAGAAGATAATGTGTAGGGCTTTGGAGTTATTGGAAGGCACCGGTGGAGCTGGACAGAGTAACGGAAAGTAAGGTGACTAATTGCTTCTCCTGTTGAGTAATTAGAAATGTAAGGCCATTATGTTTATCAGTAAGTAATGCATATTTCATTTGATGTTTTAAGTAACTTTCCCAGAACTATTGATTACAAAGTGAATAAAGCCATTATGCAATCAGTAAAACAACTTAGAGTATCTCACTGTTCATACACACAGAAAGACAGTATTGCATTGTTTCTCATTACTGCCCTCTTTACATGCATCTAAATACATTAAAACGACTTTTGATGTTGAGGCATTCAGCATGAAAGTGCCAGTGAGTATTTTCTTTTCTGTGAAAGAAGACTAACAGCTGTTCCTGAGCAAACCCCCACATGTTTTGCATTGTGAAGGGAAAGGAGGGGATACAGTATCAATTAGCAGAGGAGGAAAGCTTCATCAAAGCAAAATTCCAAAATCACCAGCAGTACAGAGACACCCCGACAATTATGTCCCTGTCTGACAGATTTATTGGCTACCCGGATATCTTTAAGGTCAATAAAATACCTGCATTGCGTGATTTGAACTCCTTGCTGTCACTTTTCCCACCTGATTTCCCTCTGCATCATTGCAACATGGAGCACGAGGTAGGTGGATATAGGAAAGGGAAACATGAGAAGAAGGGAGAGGAGAGAAGAGTTCCAGAAAGAGGGGGAGGATGAAGTGGGGGTGGTGGTGGTGGTGGTGGTGGTGGAGAAAAAAGAGGAAAGCAAATTTGAAGGTTGGGATGATGAGAATGCACTACCTCGCATCGGTGGGCCGTGCCACTGGGAAACTTGAGATGTGAGCAGATACGATTGTATGCTAGAGTTTCCCGCAAAGAGCCCCCTTCACGGCACAGCGTCGAGGGAGAAGGGGAGGGAGGTTAGCAGGGTGGTGAGGTATTATTGCGTTAAGACATCAGATACAGGGCATCATCATCTGTATATCAGTTGCATAACACTTTGGGTGCCAAGGGACGTAGGTAGAAAATATGAGAGACAGGGATGGTAGAGGGAGGAAAGAGGTGGATAAAACTGAGGAAGTGCAAAGACAGAAACAGGAGTCAGAGTGTTTGGAAAGTAAGAGAAAGAAGACAGAGGTTAGAAGAAGAGAAAGTCAAGAAGAAAGTAGAAGATCTTTGGTTGTAGAGGAGTGATTTTTTTTATAACCTCTCATCAGGCTCCTGGTGCTTTGAGGAGGCCCAGATGAATTATTCAGTTTCTCCTCCGGGACCACCGCTCGCTCACCTCGAACGTTAGAGCACCACTTGACGGTAAATGCTCACTGGGACAAACAAGAGGTCCTTAAAAAAGACCTGTGCACTTAACTCACACTACAACCCTCCTTGTTCGTACCAAGATCAATACACAGCCAGAGCCAGATGTTGCACAATACCATACTGGGGAAGGAAGGTTTCTAGAGGAAACCTCCAGAGGAAGTTGTGTTCCTGCATTTATAGAAGTAGGCTACTCATGGGCATGCCATGAGTACATTGACGAGAGAGTGTAGACTTCCATGTCCTTTTTTGTTTTACCATGTACATTCTTACAGAACCACAGGGATTTACAGAGCTCAGCACTGTAATATAGGGATTTCACACAGCCTGTTCTCAGAGCATCAGACTCTCGATGCTGACAGGGCAATAAGTGTGATGCTTTGGGTTCAGGCTGCCGGTTGCATTGTGAGGTCTAATGCTGCCATCTTCAGGTTGTCTTCAGCTATTAAATTACACAAAATAAAGTAGATGACAGCAAGATTACTGCAAATTGGTGATTGTAATCCAAGTACAATGATTATTATCACTGTATGTAACTTATATTGCTCCAAGGTGCATGTACTGGTACAGATGAAAATAAGTGGTTGTTGTCCTTGCCTTCCCTCATCAAAATCCACTACAAGCACAATGAGGACTATTGATAGCTGATCAGAATACACAACACGGTATCATGGCAGTTCGTGAAATTGTCACGTTATTTTTAATCTATTGATTTGTGTACAATGACATGATTTTGTCGTTTTTGTTTGTGTTTCTGAGAACGTTATGTATTTGTACTGGTCAGAACGTAATGGGAAGCATCTATACCGAGGTTGTGTTACGGGGAAACGACACGCCACATGCCAGGACATGAGCCGCGGTCTCTTGGGGATGTGCCACAACGGAGCGGTTGGGATTAGGAATAGAGGAACGGGGAAAGGACACGTCGCCCACCAGGACACGAGCCGCGGTCTGCGTGGGGAGTGCCATAACAACGGGACGGTTGGGGTTAGGATTAGAGGAACGCGGAAAGGACACATCGCACACCAGGACACAAGCGGGACGGTTGGGTTTAGGAAAAGAAGAACGGGGAAATGACACGCCACACGCCGGGACACGATCCCCTGTCTCCGGGGTGAACGTCCTGTGTTGTTTGAGCCATCCACCACCCCAACCAACCTCCTTACACGGATTTTCGCCTTTAATACTACTCGCTACCGTAGTCGTGCTGTGACCACGAAACATGCTTCCCATTTCAATACATTAGTTTAAAAATCGTCCTCACCAACATGAAAAAACCCCGACAAAATCGTGTCATTGTACACAAATCCATAGATGTAATAACGTGACCATTTCACGTACTGCCGTGAGACTGGGTTGGAATACAGCATAGAACATCTGCTTAGAATTATAGGAAATATTGGATAGGATAGAATAACAGAATAGAAACATTAACTGCTCATGTGACAAGGGCAGCCAAGTGAAAGTACTCTGTTCCAATAGAAATCACAATTGTCAGATTGACAGCAATCTAGCCAAATGGATTGGATGGGGGGGGGGCACCCCCTGTCCCCCTTCTAGCCCCACCCCTGGTTGGACAAGGTTGTTACCATAGATATAGTTTTATATACATTGTAGCACAGATCCTGCTGCTCTGTTGTTCTATACCCAACTGTGGGATTTTATTCCTCTGAATTTGAGGACAGCAAAATCAATTGAGGCTTTTAAAAACATTGAAAACATTTTCTTTAGTCTTGCTTTTACCATATAATGATGACTTCTGCTACTACTATGATTTAACTATTTTGGTTATTTTATTCTATTTCTATTTTATTTCTATTTCTATAAGGACTTTGACTTTGATGGAACTGCCAATGGTATTGTACAACCCAATTTCTTTGTATTTTTAATTCATTGTTTATTATTGTATTTTACAATGTCGGAAAGTAACTTTTTACTCAAAAACTACGTGCAATTTTGAGGTACTTGGATATTTACTTATGTGCATCAGTATTGAGACTCTAGTAATTTAGTAATACAACTCTGAAAGATGTCATTCTGCAAAATATACTGTTAGTAGCCTATATTAAGTACAACAATCTTTTTTGTTACTGTAACTAACGTTTTGAATGCAGTAGTTTTACTGCATGACACAATAATAACAAATCGAAAATACATTTTTTTACTTAATGGCCTTAGTGGTGCATTTTTACATTATGGCATTACTTCAATTTAGTAAAGAATGCGAATATAATTGAATATCTGATATTCTAGTTTTTGTAATTTAGGTTTGTTCCTTTATCTGGAACCTATCCCTTTGCAATAACCTAGTTTACACACAGATAGATGCATACCACTAAACTCTGTGTGTCAACCTGTATACATGCATGCAACTACATGTGCATGTGTCTGAGTGTGCGTGTGTGCGAGTATATGGGTGTGTGTTCACAGTGTCAGCATCCCCCCTCTCCACATCCTGTTGGGTGTCTCCACCAGCCAGTATCATCTCTCAGCAGTCCAGTTTTCACCGGTAACACAACACTCGAGGCAAATGAAATGCAGCGCAGACAATCAGCTCTGCAGTCCCTGCTTTTGGTCTCGGCCTCAGACTCCACACTGCTGCTGACTGCCTCAGGAGCCTATCCTCTATCTGCTGCCCTGCCCCTTAACTTTTTTTCTCTAGCACCACCATCAGGTCAAAATTTCAATATGTCCATTACTTTGGTCTATGACCAAATACTTGCAAATCTAATCACATTCTGTTGTGGATTTTCTTAGGCCAATTTGTCGAATCAAAAAATCTTCAGGGAGACCGAATAGTGCAATAATAAGATCTTTATTCAATCGAAAGACCCTGAGTATTTTCAGCAGAAAATGACTGCCCTTCCTTCAGCATTCGGCCCTATTACCCATCACCACAAAACACTTTCCACAATTTCCGGCATCAGCGGTAGCAAATGTAACCATTAAGCATAGGCAACACTAAACTGGCAAACTTGATAAACATTACACCCACTAAACTAGGGGTGTCCAAACTAAGCTTGCAGGCCATGAGCAGGCCATGAGCCCAACACTATCTTAAATTGCAGTTTGTTTTGTGAATGATAAATGTCACCATCACCATGTGTAGATCACTTGTGTGCTCTTTCTATACCAAAAAAGTATTTGCCAGTCACAGACACTAGACGTGGCAGCAGTACAGAGAAATGAAAAGGGGAACGGTAAATGCAGGAGATTCCAGAGACAGTGGAAAAATGACTCCAGTGTGGAGTTACACCCAATGATGCTCTGGCAACGACAGGTGAGTGGAATGGAATGAAATCCATGGTGTACAGTAAAGTTAGAGAGTCTATAGAGGAAAGGCATAGCAATTGCAATGTATTATCCGATCAAGAGTGTTTTTTGGAGGCATTCCTGTTCACCACTCCACCACTCACGCTGGCAAGTCAGGAGACAATTCTGAAGTGGTTCTAAAGTCACTCTAAAAGTCACAGCCTTGTTGAACTGAGCAACCCTGAGTGGTTGGCAGACCTTGCCTTTGTAGTTGATCTCACTGGCCATCTAAACTGTAGAAAAGCTTGCAGGTAGAAGATGGGTGTAAAATGTGTGGAGAAAGGCAAAACACGCATGATGTTCTTTGTATTTAGGTATAAATGTGTCAGACTGCTCAGCATGCCTTTCTGGGGAGGGCACAATCACACTAGTCAAGAAGACAGGCTCCCGTCATCCTTTGCATTGCAAGCCAAGCAACGAGAAAAAGTAGATGAATGCGGCGACAAACAACGAAATTAAGAAATTGAACTTGAGATTGTGGATGCTCCATCGAGCTTTAGAGCTGATGAGTGCCAGTTAGCAATCTTCTCTACCCCCGTCGTTGTTTATGGTCTCAACGTGGCCTGCGAGCACTTTCTATCTGTGGATGTAATCAAGTTAATCACAGTCATGGGCTGTGACTAATCAATACTAGGATTTACTTGTGAACGTGCAGTGTTGAAATAAATAAATCCATGACAAAGTGGTTTAAAGAAGCAAATTCTTTAGTTGTATTATCTCAACCATTAACATTTATTAAACAAGTGTTCAATAACAATCTTAATTTGTTGAGGCATCCATATGAACTGCAGACATATTTAACAGTAACCATCAACTGTTACAAAGTAAGTCACAAAAAGCTTACCTGTAATTCTTTGCATAGTAACATCAACTCAAATGAATGCAACAATAAGTAGGCCTATTTTAGGAATAGAATGTCATAATGTATGTGAAGAGACAGAGGGAACAGTCTCTACTTTCTTGGTTAAAGATAATCACTTCAATGTGTATCTGTGCAACATGCCTCCTGTCAACCAATCATACAGTCTAGTCTTCTTTCAACCAGTTGCTCAGGCAGACTAGCTTGTTGAGATTTTCAGATGATATAGCTGACTTCTTCTGCAGAATGTTACCTGCCAAAGAGAACAGTCTTTACATGGCATTGTTGAGGCATGTATAGCCAAGTACCTTTTTGCAATATGGGCCAGCTTACCATATACACCTGCTTGTGACGACCATGCCCAGTGGTCTCCAGTAAGTGCAATAAAAGTACCTTCTGCCAACTGCCTCGCTTTTGTAGCTTTTTCAGCGTTGTACAGTTCATGTATTCCCGTAATAATAGTTCCCCTCGAAGGTAGCTTGTATGATGGCTCGCCTGTGGCGATCTGAATGATGTCTTGAAGACCCCGTTCCTGAACTATGTTGATGAGCCTGCAGTCTGTAGCGACCTATTTGTCGATTGCACTAGTTAGCTTTGCTGTTGCCCCAGCTGCACTCCGCCAGTGTCATTTGATGAGCACGGCTTGTTGACCCTGTCTCAGCTCTAGCAGCTTTGCTAACATCAACAAAAATGTGTTTTCGCCCAAAGATGGTACTTCAAACTTGTCGTGCTTCAGTGGAAGAACTGCAATAAGTGCACAGAACTTTGGTTTTATCAAAACTTTAATCTGGAATCTTTTTATAACAAAATATTCCGTTCAGCACTGCGGGTGCCGTCTCCTCTGTCCTCATTTACTCATGTTTGCCGAGGCACATGTATCACACGAAGCGTAACCATCCGGGCTGCGATAATGGGAAGAGGTTAGGGTCAAACTTGATAAAATGCTTACTTTGCGTTAATAACATGTTCATTTTTTTAGATAAATCGCATGCGTTGACGCCTAAGAGCAGCCACTGCCAGGAAAACGTAGACACATTTTATACGAATAAAAAAATGCGTACACATCAGATTTATTATTTACCAATAGACATTGTTTTTCAAATCATCATTTCTCTATGTTTCTTTTAATATTGTGATACAATATTGTATATTGAACTTTTTATATTTATGTTATCGTACCGTGAGTTTTTGGTATGTTACATCCCTATGTCTTTCCATTGCGTACTGTTGGTCGCATGTTGTAGGATGACTTTCTGAAGGCCACACTCTAGCCCACTTACAGTATTTACTGCAGCAAACTAGCAAGCAATCATTATTTACTGTAATTAGAGGCAAATGCATAGGCATAATGGGGAAAACAAGCTACACGGGAGGCCATGCATGACAAATAACTGGATTAGCAATTTGATACAAATTAAATCAATGGAGCCCAGCAAGACTGCGTGATTTACAACAGAAGGGACTGAACAGCGAGGTGATCAAGAGGTGAAACAAGCTTGTAATTTGTTTGTGCAATATGTCTACATTACCCCAATCTGCTAAACTGAGGAGGCATTCAACTCACAAGAAATATGATGGTAATGTTATTGTGAAAGCAGCCACTGTGTAACCACATCACTGCCAGGGACATGGCCTCTGCCATCGCAAACAGTCCATTTTAAAATGTATTGTGGTGGATGTTCAGAGTGGCTGAGAGAGAGAGAGAGAGAGACATGCAACCTGTATTGCCTTACTGCGGCGGTTGAGTGGTTTTACTGTAAGATTGATCCAACCGATCACCTCATTTCCTCTCTCATCTACCATAGGAGCCAAATCGCTGATAGTTTATCCGTCTGAGACAGTGATTTTAAGGTGCCAAGTACAACACAGGAAATTATTCTGCAGACGTTCCCGTGTCTGGTTATGGCCGGCCTGATTGCCGGCATCAGTGAAATTAACCAGTTAGCGGGCGACAAAACGATTCTGAGGACTGTTTTGGTGTCAACCATGCAGAACTCGGCTGACCAGGGACGTAAATCGATTTGACATGTAAGAATAGGGTTTTGTTCAATCTTATTACGCAGAATAGGACACTGCTGAACCAACCAGGGTTTCAAAATAGTATGGCACAAGAGAATGGAGAGGACAAGATGAGGAGGGGGGCATCTACAGTACAGTAATAATAAACTGAGTTGAAGAAAACACACACACAGGCACTTTTTTTCATGCCTTTTAATGTCATGTAGAAACAAAACCTTGGGAAAGGGCTTGGATAAACAAGGATCTTCTTGCAGGCAAGATGTAAGTGCATTCTGAGAAGCCTTGTGAGCTACCGTACATTTGCAATACAATGAGCTTTCCAAAAATCCAATATGCACATTGACTAAAAATATCCTGTCTGAGTAGGACAGTGGAGGGAGCAACCAAGAATGAAGTCATATCCCTGTGGAGTTTGGCTTTAGTCTT
Organism: Gymnocephalus cernua; assembly: GCA_023631565.1. Lineage (NCBI taxonomy): Eukaryota > Metazoa > Chordata > Actinopteri > Perciformes > Percidae > Gymnocephalus > Gymnocephalus cernua. The sequence continues at coordinate 18,306,851 of CM042429.1, read as the reverse complement.
CCCCTCCAACGCAATCAATCAAAGTGGAAATCTCTTTTCTTTTTGGCCTCACTCTTCCACTGATAGATGGAGGGCAAGCTCACCACAGATATGAATAGATCTGAATTGTATGACCAAAGAGAGGCAGTTCTTTCTACTTTGAGCCTAAATCCTGAGTGCACACACCACACAGTTGCATGCATGCTGCACACTATTAAAGGGGCGCTATGCAGTTTTGACCATTTCTTCGCTGTTTTCTCGCTTTTTGCTCGCAGGTTTCTCTATAGAGCTCCCCCTACAGCTTCGGAATAGATATTTGGCAGCTCCTATGTTTATTCAATGCTTTCCTAGCTTTCTGCTTCTTTTATGCCAGCTCAGCCATGACGTGAAAAACTCCATCACTACCTTGTTAGCCGGTTCCTGAATGGGCGTGCAGTGTAGTGCGAAGCAATTCGTTACATGATATCACGGGATATTTCCTGACGCTGAGGCCGAAAGTCAATTGCACCTGACTGCAGTACGCAGATCGGGGTTGGGCTAAATGTGGGCGGAGCTAAACGTTTGACTCTGCGTGGTCGCCATCTGGTGGCGGCAATCAGGCAGCACATTCTCAAACGTCAGCACCTACATACATAATATATATTATAGGTATATGTATATATAGATGTACCGTGGGAAACGAGCCCCGTTCTCTGGGGATGCGACTCGCGGGAGCCCTGGTCTCTGGGCGACGTGACCGCGGGAAACAAGCCGCGGTCTCTCGGGGATGCGAGACAGCAATGGATGGTTGGGTGAAGGAAAACAACAACGGGGAAAGCAAACGTGACTTGCGGGAAACAAGCCCCGGTCTCTGGGGTGAAAGCATGGATGTATTAAGAGGTGAAAGTCCTGTGTTTTTCCCTCAGAAAACACATTCTTCCTATTGGGCAAGTGGGCGGAGTCAAACGTTCAGCTTCACCCCTGTTGAGCCACTCCCCGATCTGCGTACTGCAGTCTGGGCTTACTCCCGAAAGTTGCAAGGGTGGTTTTTCCGCTCACAGGCGCTAGGGGGGAGCGATACGACCACCATTCAACTCGAAAAAAGTCATATAACCATTCCAATGACTCCGAAGCTGTTCAGTTAAGGTAAATTAAGCTAAATAAAACTGCATAGTTCCCCTTTAAAGGAATGGTTTGACATTTTGGGAGAGATGCTTATTCGCTCTCTTGCTAAGAGTTAGATGAGAATACGCTAAATTTGAAGCTACAGCCATTTGATTAATACAAATATCCTCAATGTTACTTAACATAGAAACACAAGACTCTCATGAATAATGTAACAATCCTATAGATTTATACTATGACCACCAGGGGAAATTATATCAAATTCTTTTTTTGAGAAATCATGTTTTGTCCATCATTTTGGCATGGAGGGCGGCTCTTAACACTACAATAGCCATGTTGCTGAATACATGGCAAACACCATAGTTGCCGAACATATCCTAAATTGACCCAGAATTTTAAAGTGATCAAAGCTGCAGAATGTATTATCATATCTTTTTAAACACAGTAATCTTTAGCTTTCTATCACTGTTTGTGGCACGTTATGGAATTCTTGTTCTTTCTTGTCGAAATGAACCTTGGAATTTGTAGTTTGTATTAGACATTTTTTAACACAGCTCTTAATCTTGTATGCAGATGAATAACCAGGAGGGTTTCATGCATATCTGAGCCATATAAATGCTAAAATAATGAGTCACGTAACATTTTCTATTAATAGGAAAAAATTGTATTGGACTTACTGGGACTTCTGGGACCAGGGGCACCCAAAATAGCTTCTCCCGCTCTGCAACTCTATCAACGATATTTAGAGGTGCTGGTAGGCCAGTTTTGTTACCTTCTTACAGGGCCAGGCTAGCTGTTTCCCCTGTATTCCAATGTTTATGCTAAGCAATAGCTGTAGCTTCATATTAAACAGACAGGCATGAGACTGGTTAGGATCTTTTCATCCGACATTCATCAAGAAAGTAATAAATAAGCACATTTCCCAAAACTATAACCTTTTACTCCTGCTGTATACTGTATACTTTATATTATCTCAATATTCCTCTTGCTCCACCTGTCTCCATTTCCCAGATACTTTTTATTCTTCCCAGGGTGGAAAATCCTATTTTGAATATTCCCACATAAACTATTTTATATGACATTTTTGGGGTCACTTTATTCTATTCGTCATTATTCTAAGGTGACACGCAACACCTACACAAAGTCATGTGAATACTCACATACTGGCGCACACACAGAGTACTGGCATTGACAAGATGGAGGAGTGTAATAACACCTTTGGGAAATTAGCTGATGGCAGCAGCTTATCTGCTCCTCTGCCATACCTGAAGGGATCGACTTACAGATGAACCAAACAAATATCAATAAGGGTGATTTAGCTGTGCACTGCTCAAGGATAAAGAGCTTATGCATGAGACCTCTGAAAATACACTTGAGCTTGGCATGTAAAATGCTGTTGCTTCAAGCAAATCCCTTATTAAATCCCCCAAACACGTTTAGTTGGCTGTATGAGGGGAAGCCTGGTGTTGGCTGTGAGTCGCGGTGCCAACCATGGAGGAAGACAGAAAGAGAAGAGGGGGATTGTATATGTTTGAAAACCTACAGTGTGGTGTATTACATGCTGCAGATGAGTCTTTTTGAAGTCTGCAATGTTAGTGGCTTCCCTCAGGCATTTATGATCCTCTGTGTGTCACAAGAGTGACATTCTCACAGATGATGCCACCTCTGAATAGGATTCTATATTCTAATAGGACACTGAATGGAAGGTACCGATGCACTGCATCTGTGATGCAGCCATTATGCTGGAGTTTGAATTAATTGCTCAATATTATCATACAGATTTTTTTGGCATTAGTAGCATTGTTGTTTGCTGCACTTTACGTGTTGAACAAGTTTAATTTTACATGAATAAATTGGTGAAAGGGAAAGTAAAAGGAAGCGGTTAGAAAGGAGTGTCCAGCACTTGGGCGTAGCACCTTGTTTCCACGGCCAAAAACACCAGGAAAGCTTGCTAAATAAATGAAATATTACTTTAACATCTGTAATACTGGTTGTTGATTTACAGCCTCTGTGAAGAGAACGCTACAACATAGCCTAATATGGATCATTAATTTTTATTACCTTTCCTGGAAATCTCTATATTTGGCATTTTATTGCCATTTCAGGACGTAATGGCTGTTTTTCATAGATGCACACACACTTGTCTGCTCTGTGGGCACAGTCACAGACACAGAAGATGAAAAGCTTGCACAAAAAAAGCAAACTTGCATTACTTCATTGCTGCAACCAATCTTTGAATACTAATGCTGGCTGAATACCTCTTTAGACTCCAGCGATCCAGTCTTTTCTGACTGGCACTTAGAATGCATGTGCTGTGACAGTATACATACAACTGAATGACAACAGCACAACAACGGTGTAGCCTTGAGCTGTTTACCATAGCGTAATCAGCCTACGCATCTCATTAACAGAGGCTGACTCATGCTGTTCGGAATAAGCCTTCGAAATAGGGTCACTTAGCCCAAGAACTGAAAGAACAAGAAACCAAGGTAACAGTGACACTAAGAATCATTAGCACTTGTCTTGTGGAATGCAATGTTTGGCTGTGTTTATGAATATATGCAAATATGAAGTAATTCTAGTGGTTCATGCATGATTTATGAGCCTTACAGGGTAGCCAACACACACAAAAAAAAATGTTTTTCAAGAGAATTGTGTTACTTTTACTTTGAATTACTTTATTCTTTTCCTCTTCAAAAAGCATTAATAACCGCCCAGGAGAAGAATAAGAAGAATGTTGCTTTCACATGGACTTAGCAAAGACAGAAGAATCTTCCTCCACCAAGAAAGAAAAGTTGGTTTCTGACTTGTCTGGACACTGGGGCATTCACATCTTTACCCATGATGAACCTCTTTTGTTAAGCTTTTATGTGTCATCATCAGTAATATTTTAGTCAGCAAATCACCACGATTAACATCAAATATAACCTTTTGAAAAGAATGACACCTCACTTTGGAAATGTAATTAGCTCTTTGAAGTAGTGAAGACTTTGGAAGAGGTTTTGGAAGTAGGGCAACTCTTTGATGTGTGATTAGGCATTCTTAAGTCCATCCTCACATAGAGAGAAAGAGAGAATGAGAGCACACAGGTAAGGAAAGGCTCCCCAACCTTGAAATGTCACAGGCACTTGGCTGTGGTCATCCAGGACCCTTTCAACACTATGGCTTTATTTTCCGTTGAAAAAGCCCAGTAAAACTGTAAATCACCATTGAATACAATTTAAATGTTCCTCTTATCTGTGAAATAAGCATGTGACCCGTTTCAACTCCACCCCTCAAAGAATCTGAATCGAGAATCGATAAGAACCGGAATTGAAAGGGAGAATGGGAATTGGAATCAGAATTGTTCAAATCAGAATTTTTCAAATCAGAACGATGCGCCAACCCTATTCGTAGGTTGAGGAGAGTGATGAAACGATGCAGGAGAAATGAAAGTCTAGAAAGCTAGAAGATAGCAGAGAGGATGGAGCCAGTGCAGAGGAGGGTGAACAGTGTGTGTTAGCGCTGTCCAATGCAGTCAAATTTCTCACTACAATCAAACCGACGTGGAGCTTTGGCTCGGGTGCACGAAGCCGGGCTTACTGGCTTACCTCAGCAATGTACCAGAGTGACTGTCACTGGATATTACCATGTGGACCACTGAGCTGATTCTCCCACATCACAGTGGACAGGGACAGCTTCACATCCCCCCCCCACCTTACTCCCACTCTCCTGCCCTGCAGACACACATTTCCCTTACTTCCTGAACTGTGTCTGTGCACAATTTCGCCATTGGAGACGTTCACATTAAATATGAATAGGCTTAATAATAAATGGAAGCTCTCAGAGATTGCATCCCGGATACAAAAAAATATGATCCAGTCCAGTGTATGACACAAAAAGCTCTTATTCTCTTGGGTCACTTTTATGGTTCGGTAGCATTTCAAATTATTTGGGAACTATTTGATACCACTTAATGTGTTTCAGGCAATTCCTCAATTTCCATTTGAGTGCTTTTCTTGTCCTTCTGTTTGCCATGTGGATATAGGCCTACAATACAGCAGCCAAGCTATTTTTTTTTTTTACAGCATAAGACAAATGTGTTTCAGACTCACACTTTGAATGTATGAATACAGTTTTAGGCTACAATATGTTAGTAAGGGTGTGAATGGCATTAATTCCTTTTATACACAAAAGGTCTGTACACAGAGCAGCATTTTAAGCCAAAGTTTCCTCCATGTCCTCCTCCAGGGACAGGTGCGCTGAAGAGTGGCTGGGACTGGATCTAGTTTTCAGGCTGATAGAGCCATACAGTTTGGCTGAACGCTTAGAATAAGCAATGACCTTCCTCCTGTACATCTCTCCCTTCCACATGGAGATCATCAGCAGCGTGGAGAGCACCACGCCGCCCAGCGTGAGCAGGCACAGTCCCGCTATGACGCATCGATCCAGGTGGGCGCCTATCCGGGCGCTCTCCATCTCCAGCCTCTCCATCTCCCTCGCCGACACGCTGTCACGGTCCACCACCACATCCCTTGGCACGACGTAGGAGATGATCACCAAGGAGATCCCGGTCACCAAGAACGTGACAGCACTGATAAAGCCGTAGTCTATAGAAGTCCCGGGGCCCTCTCCGAAAGAGAGATCGTCCTCGGACATGAAGGAAAACTCTGGCAAAGTCTCGGAGCAAGGCTCGCCGTTGCGCACGGGTCTGTGAGTACTTTTACAACTATTCTCCGGGCTGGCCAGTCGCAGGTTGACATTCTCATCAATATACGTGAAAGATGTCTCTAATTCCTCGTCGCAACAAACCCGGACTTTCTCCTCGACGAGGTGACCGAGTTTAACCTCTGCGCCTCCCTTGCGCGGCGCCGTCCTTGGTGCTGAATGACACCGGCCATGGCAGCTGCGGGCCGGGTTACAGCCGCCCTCCCCTGGATGCGCTCCTCCTGTTGATCCGCCCGACTTGCGGACATGCAGCGTGCTGGAAACCCGGTCAAGGACTTTGGGAGAATCGGGCAGTTTGCCTCTCTCATCAGCGGGAGAAGCCATTCGTGTTTCACCACCCGCTGGTTCACTCTGAGCCTTCCTCCCACGATGTTTTCACTCCACAGCATCCCTAATGAGAGGACACATACCAGATCTAAGTTAAATGGCGCATCTTAATTAGATTGCCCTCACTGTAAAGCATAAAACCCCATGGGCTATCCACAACACTTGTAATGCGTAATATGGAACGATGCGCAAAATGCACATACACATTTAGTTAGGATATACTAAAATCAACAATGCTTTAAAGTTGATTGGATCGTTTAAGAAAATCCAGTGGACCCTTGTTGGAAGGCGCTTATAGTTGCAGTGATTAGCCAAATGCCTCTGTATCCAATTAGGAAAACATCCCACGTATTAACCGAGGTCACGCTATATTCTAATTCTGTTTTAAAACGGTCACAGCCTATGGAATGCAAAGCAAAACTGTGCTAAAACTAAATCACACATACAATATATGAGGCTACATAACCATTGTTGGTCTACTTCCGAGAAAATCATCACGACATGATTCCACACCACAGCTAGTTTTAATATATCCAATAGTTCCATAATAGGCTGTGTCAGAATACTCCTGCACACTTTATTTGAATTCAGCAGAAGACGTGAGGTGCTCCTCTGCATAAGGGTTGGACCAGTCATGACAACCCGTTTTTTGATTTTTTTTTTTTTTTTTTTTTTATCTTTTTCTAATCCCCAACCAAAACCTCCTCAGACTGCACGAATATAAAGAAATCAACTCACCGCGCTACTTCAGCATCGCTTCCGCCTTCTCCTCTTCATAGACACTTTAAAGCGGGCGAGGGCACATAACGGGGACAGATAAAAGAGCCGTATCAGTGATTATGCTTTGAATAGATTCTCTCCCTGCTCGATGCTGTGGCGGCAGGCTGCACCGAGGGGAGCTCTCCGTAAGTCCCTCCCACACATAGAGCCTCAGCTGCCCGCGCTGTGGCGCTGAAAGAAGTCTCGCTATCTGTGAGCCGATTGAGATCACTACCAGTCAGTCAACACACACACACACACACACACGCGGGTTAGGATTTGCAGGGCTGAGGGGGAACCTTGGGACCTGACGCTCATAATATTTTACTAGCAATGCCCCTCCCGAAGGAAACATTTTGGGATAATATGATGTCACATGTCAGTGGCACTGCATAAAGCTCATATATAGGCAAGGAACAGGTTAGTAGGCCATAGGAGATAAAAATACCACAAAGACATAAAATAAGTCTCTATAGGAGGATTTACAGGAGCTCAAGCGCCATAAGGTTTCATAAGGTTGCTATACTGAGACATTTGAAGTTCCTAGGGATCAAACAGGGATATTATACTGATGCTAAGGCTAAATATTCATAATGTACAGTTACCCATTTTATATCTAACAGCCCAAGTTACAGTATAGACACCCTAAGGCTATTTTAGTAATGCCAGAGCAAATTAAAAAGTATGTTTGTTTAACCACACAGATGATGAAGATCATGGACACGCGTGCAAGGATCTGCACTGTATGTTGTCAGTTAATGCCGTCATCATATCAGAAAAAAAATCTGTCATCATATCGGGAAAATCTATCCAGCGGTGCTGTGCAAACAACATTGTCTAACTGTGTGAATTATGCCCCATCTGGCCTCCTGTGCTCTCTCAGAAGATTACTGCTCACTATGTCAAAGCCATTCTGATCCATGTTTAATCTGGAGATATAACAGGTCATCTCATCTGTGACCCCATGCAAATCTTTGCGAGGTTCATCGCATTTATGCCACATCTTCAGAGTCCATGTCTTGGTAGCATCTTGGAAGATAAATGATGAGCAATTTACACAGCAAATGACTATGTTTTCTTGGTAATGACACTTTGTTAACTAGTTGTTAAATGCAGGCCACCATTAGCCACTGAAATGTTTAATCCCACTTCCATCTGAATAGTCATTTGCTGGCTGTTCCACCTTATTTAGCGCAGCAGCTATAAATATAGTCGCTACTTTTCCTGGAGTCCTGGCTGGGTAAATGGCTTTGGCTCATTTCCCAAAAAGGCTCCATTTAACAGATGAGTAAAGAGAAAGGGAGAGTGAGGAAAGAAAAAAAAGAGAGGGAGTCAGAGTCGGGCAAAGATTTACTCCACCATTTTTGTTCCAGAAAATAGTTTGCAGAGGTGGAGGGTCAGAATTGGATTATAATGCTTTATGGTGTGATGGTGGTCAGCCTCTTGCAGACAGATAGAAAGACAGGAAGCTGAAATGTGACTGTGCGCTCGTCTGAGGTGTAACAACAGCCAACTATCAGATGCTATCTCTCTGCAACAGTGCACCACTTTTCCTGCTGGCAAGGACACCAGGCTGGGAAGAAGAGGGGCGGCTGGGGAGTCGGTGCTTCTACAGGCTATAAATCCTCGTAGTGTGTCTCCTGCCACAGGCATGGACCCACACACAGAATAGAGATTATGAAGCATGGATGTAGCATTGTTTTATCTTTAACCAGTAGCAGATATCAGAAGGTGACAGAGGGAGGAAATACAGCAGCAAGAAGGAGAAGAGGAGTGGGACAGTGCATGTGTGGGAGTGTGAATTATGAAGTGAATTAATGAATATGGGAGTGAATGGGTTCACTTCACCTCCAGCTGCTCCAGGAGCTGCTGAAGCTGGTCAGTGTCCCACATTAGCAGACTGTGGAGCGGAACAGGTGAATATAAATGAGTAGAAGTGTATGATTTATAAACAGGAAAAAGCCCAGAGGCCATTTGCACCAGCTCATCTTAGTTTCAAACTCACATTACATTTTTTTTTAGCTGATGCTATTATCCAAAGCGACACACAATACAGTAAGTGCATTCAACCATGTGCATCGACAAAAAATGCAACAATCATACAAGTACAAGTAGCTCCAATTGGCACATTTAGAAACAACAATAAGAGATAGATTTTGGTTGTTTTATTTTTTATTTTATGAGCCATGGTGCAGATGAGTTTTTAGTCTGCGGCAGAATATGTGTACAGTTTTCGCTGTCCTGATGTCAATGGGGCACTCGTTCCACTATTGCGGAGCCAGGACAGTTAACAGCTGTGACTCTGTGAAGCATAATGGAAGGGCTTGGGGGGGAGTGTAAAGCTGGTTCAATCCCCAGCGGTGGGGAAAGTGAAAAGTCTCTCCCTCATTACCACCACTGAGGTGCCCTTGAGCAAGGCCAGCAGATCACACTGTGGTTGTACTGGGCAGCATCCAGGTATGAATGTGTAACTGTGTGAATGGTCGTCGTTGCAAATGAGAATTTGTTCTCTATCGACATACCTGGATAAATAAAGGTTAAAAAAAACTGTAAGATGGTCCTGAGCCGTTCACAGTTTGAAAAGCAAGTACATTCTGTATCCTGAGAGTGTTTTTTTGAACAGTTGGGGTGGGTGTCTGGGGTGAGAGGGGTCAGCCACAATATTTCCTGCGCACCTCAGGATCTTGGAGATGTACAGGTCCTGAAGGGACGGCAGATTGCAGCCAATCACCTTCTCAGTGGAGCGAATGCTATCCTGCAGTCTGCCCTTGTCCTTGGCAGTGGCAGCAGCATACCAGATGGTGATGGAGGAGGTGTGGATGGACTCAACGATGGCTGACGTTGGCAGGTTGGGAGCCGATTTAGATCACTACCAGTCAGTCAACACACAAACGGGATGAGGATTTGCAGCTCTGAGGGGGAACCTTGGGACCTGGACGTTCATATTTTAGCAATGCCACTCCCGAAGGAAATATTTTAGGATAATTTAATGCCACATGTCAGTGCATACAACTGCAAAGCTCCTATTTAGGCAAAGAACAGGCTAGTAGGCCAAATGAGAAAGACATATAACATGTCTTTATATAGACATATAAAGGAGAATTTACAGGAGCTCATAAAAGTTCATAAGGTTGCTGTACTGAATACCACAGAAAGATTTGAAGTTCCTATAGGGATTATACAGGGATATTATACTGATGCCAAGGCTAAATATTCATAAGTGCACCATCACTGACTTTGGCAGGTTGAACTTATTCAGCTGCCACAAGAAGTACTTCCTATGCTGTGATGATGATGTGATGTTCAGAGGTCCTGGTAGATGATGGAGTCCAGGAAGCAGAAGGATTTCACAGTGTTGACTGGGGAGTCACCCAGGGTGATGGGGGGCGGGAGGGGCTGCGTTCTTCCGGAAATCCACAACCATATTCAGAGCGTTACGCTCCAAGTTGTTCTGACTGCACCAGGTCACCAGATGATCAATCTCCCATCTCCAGGCAGCGACGTGTTTCCCCAGCTTCACATGATGGAGAGATCATGGACGTAAGGAGATACCACCCATTTTAAATGTTATCACCATATATATATATATATATATATACGGTATATATATATGGTTATCACTCCATTATATGGGCCTCATTAGTGGTTATCAGCCTCTAGGTTCAAAGGGCCATATCTATTTACATGCAGGTCAACTGAGTAAACTACTGGTTTGTAAATGTCTAGTTGTTAGCTAATAAGCTAGTAAGAATTTACAAAGAGCTTAACTTTGTAATGAGGAAAAGCTACTGCAACCCAATCCATAAATTAAGATTAAAGAGACAAATGAATTAGTAAGACTCAGAATGTGGAAGTAGGAAAATCTTTTCGGTTTTCGTAGTTCATTTATTTTTTTGTTACAAATTGAAAAAGATGTACAGTACATGTTGTTGGTTAGAGTAAACCTTCAGTACTTCACCACCAGCTGCCCGAGAGCACTGTGAGGTCTCCGTCAGGGTAGTGTGTCACGACAGCAGGGTGCTGTAGATTATTAATAAGCAGGTGTACACAGTCCTGTGGGTTTGTTTTGGGAAGTCTGGCACGCAAAGCCTCCAGTAGCTCTTAAAAAGCCTGCCAGAGAGGAGAGTGCATGCAGACGGCCGGATGACAAGGGAATTAAGAGAAAGGCACACTGAGGTTCAGTCTGGAGTTTATCTTTTTTATTCCATAGAGGATGGTGATGGTGGTGGTGGTGGTGGTGGCAGACACATTTATGACAGACACTCTTATGAAATATTTAGCACTTTTAGTTAGGACCTTAAAGTTAATTTACAGTGACTTTACTAATTGAAGTGTGGCTGGCTTCAACACAGGCACTGGGATAATGGAAGGAGAATAATGGCTTTCCTAGTGCTGTGTGTGTGTGTGTGTGTGTGTGTGTGTGTGTGTGTGTGTGTGTGTGTGTGTGTGTGTGTGTGTGTGTGTGTGTGTGTGTGTGTGTGTGTGTGTGTGTGTGTAGGCAAAGATTTATGCTTCAAGCAAAGAGAAGACTTCACCAAAAGAAAAAAAAAAAGAAAAAAGGCTTTTGGTGATTAAGCAAGCCGGCTCGGATAATTAATTCCACCATTTCATCGACCCGTCTTCTCTGTATCGTCTCTTTATCATAATTAATGTGATGTTATCCCCTCACGCCACAGCTGCTTTCGTAGTATAATGCTCTCAATAGCTCTTGATGATAATTGTCTGTCCCTGTCTTCCGCCTCTATGTCTTCATCTGGAACACTGCTTATTTCTAACAGCTACTCCGTTGTGCCCAGTTATAATGATGCCCTAATTATAACACAACAAGCTTTTTTTTTTTTTGGAACCGCTTTATCCCATTTGTTTTGACAAATATGCAGTCAAGTTCGGTTTAGCTGCTTGCTGGTAAGCACAGTCATAGCAGCTGCTTAGTATGGACAAAGCGAACATTTTAGACAGGATGAGTTTCATTCATTAGGTAAATGGGAAAGTCTTGAGTTTAGGCCAAAGATGTCATTTATATTTGGTGAATATAGTGAGCCAATCACTGAGTAGTCTGCTGGCACTACTGCTATTGGGGAAACTTTGCTTCTGTATTTCAGTTGGGATGTTTACCTTGAATTTTCAATTAGGAACAGAATGATCTCTCCCTTAAAAGCTGCAGTGGATGAATAATGCATTATATCAACACAGAAGTCACTGTTGTTTTTGTGAATGTGTCCAATGTTGGGATATTCAGTGACGTGTCTTCATTTTCTCTGGTAGATGGAACTAGAGTGTTCCCTTTACGGCTTTAGATGGCTGGTTCTCCATCATGGTTTGTTGTCTGCCAATGATCGTTATGTTCCTTGGAGGTAAAATATCAGCCCAAATGAAAGTCTGCAGGAACATAGTCTATATTATTTCATTTGCGTTCCACTTCTGGGATTGCTCCAGCGCTGCAGGATATTCCGCCAGATGCATGTATTTTCCGTTTCCTTCCGCTTTCTTTGTGTTGGAATTTTAAACTCCGGTGGATTTCTGAGGACTATGGTTAACTGCTCCTCAGATCTCTGCAGGGTAAATCCAGACAGCTAGCTAGACTATCTGTCCAATCTGAGTTTTCTCTCACACGACTGTTTTGCTGCGGCTCTGTGCGGAGTTTAGCCCATGATGCTTCTGATTGGTTTGATGAAATGCCATTAAAACAGAGCATGTTTTCCACCCATCCCCGAAGACTAGCAGGAACCCATTTCATAAATATAATCTAATTTGGAAGCAAAGGATAACCTTTCCTAACCTTATTATGATTTGTTCATTCAATACCTTTATTCCCACATTTATTTTGCTGTTTCTTTATATATATATATTTAGTTTGTATACATTTTATGTTGTCTTATTATTTAGTTTTTTTTGTTCTATATGATGTTATGACATTTTAAAATTATTAAGGTGGAGGCTTCAAATAAGCCCACTGGCTTTTTTGCCTCTCCCTGCACTGTATTTGTTTGTTATCTTTGTCATTCTGTACATTTTAAATTGCGAAAATAAACCTATAAACCTATTCGCATACCTGCCGCAAAATATTAAAAGTTCAACAGCACAACAACTAAATAGATATTAAAGTTGCAGTAGGTAAGCCTTATAAAACTAACTTTTGCTGAAACTGACCCTATGTTCCAGTCAGTGTTGTAATGTAACGAAGTACAAATACTTCACTACTGTACTTAAGTAGAATTTTCACGTATCTGTACTTTACTTTGTTATTTATATTTCCGGAAACTTTTACTTCTACTCCACTACATTTCCTAAATAAAATGTATACTTTTACTCCACTACATTTCCCCTGAGCATCTTAGTTACTTGTTACTACAAAATAAAATCAGAAGAAATGTATTACACTGGAAGAAAGCAGGTTTGGCCAATCATTGTTACTAAATTGCCAAGTCAATACATGATCCATTCTAGTTGGTGACCTAATGCCTGTTTGTTGCAAAAAAAAAACAACCATAGGCCAAAACTAAAGAAGAAGAGGAGGAAGCCTATTGACTGATCGGGTTATGGAAGCACCTGGTGCAGGCTCTGCTGCCATGGTAACAGACGATGACCACCCAGACGACAGTCGTGATGAAGATAACGTTACACACCTTCGGCCATAAAGTTCATGATCAAAGTTCTTTTTACTTTTACTTCTAATACTTAAGTACATTTAATATCAGAAAATTACTTTTGATACTTAAGTACTGTAAATATCAGATAATTTAAGACTTTTACTCAAGTAATATTCTAAAAGGAGACTTTAACTTCTACCAAAGTCATTTTCTGGTAACGTACTTATACTTTTACTCAAGTATTGCTTTCAAGTACTTTATACAAGACTGGTTCCAGTAGAACTACATGAAGCAAGTAATTAAAAAAAATGGGTGCAAAAATCCACCGCTCCCTGTTCAGATGCTGATGTTCAAATTATTTGGCTAAGTCCTGGATCTTCACAATCCTACCTACGGCACCTTTAACTGGGAGTAACCTTTTGATTTTCAAAGCTCAACAACATGTTTCAGGCCAAAGCATGTGTCTGCTTTCATTCCAGTATACCAGTATATGTGGCCTATACATTGCTCTGCACAAAGGGCTCAAACAAAGCTATGTGGCAGCTACTTTAGTTTAGTTTTAGTTCTCACACTTTTAAGCAGAATAACAAAAAGAATAAATCAATAAAAAAACAATTATATGATCCAACATAACACTAGACCCGTTCGAAGACATAGGCTTTTTGTGTCCTACGCCCCAGTTTTTTACCATAATCAAGTTACAATCAAAGAGATAAACCAAACAGACCACAAACAATACAAAACTATCACTATAAATCACATCCTACTCCATCAAGCCATCAAGACAAAAGGAACAAAAAACAATCACCTTTAACATCAGTGAAATCTTCATTCTCCCACTCCCTTTTTATAATGCACTGACTCTCTTTTAAATCTGATATATCATGATTAACTAGACATGATCACATGTTTGTGTGCCCCTCAACCACAGTTTTAATGACTCCTAAAGATCGAAAGACTTGTGCTTTCCCTCACTGACAGTGGAATGCTATTCCAGAAGCTCACTCCCTGATATGACAGGACGTTCAGTGAAAAGGCGGTCCGCCTAAAAGCCAATTCACAATCACCTCTCGTAGTGGCTCTAGTCACTCGAGATCCAGCTACACTGCTAGACTTTTGTGTTATAAAGTCGCTTAATGGTGGAGGCGCCAGACCATGTATAACCTTATAGATTAGGCAGGCTGATTTAAATAATTTGAAATTATCAAAATTGAAAAACTTATATTTATCTAAAATTTGACAATGGTGATATGATGAAGGTTTCTTGTCTAATATTTTCAATGCTCTTTTGTAGCATACTTCAATTGGCTCAATAGCTGCATGACTCGTATAGGACCAACTTGTGATACAATACTCGATATGAGCTAGTATCATAGAATGCAGAAATGCAATCGCTGCTGTATCCGTTAATAATGTACGAATAAGATGGCGCATGAATATGGAGCGTCTACCCCAGTTCATGCAAATGTAAAATGTCAAGCCAAAAGGAATACTTGGAATCGATGGTGGTGGTAAATATTCATGAAAAAGGACAAGTTTGTGAAGGGCAATACAGATTTTGATAATGAACAACTGGTGTGTAATTTCAAATACAGCATATTGGTGTGGCCATGATATCCAACATTTACTATCCGAATGGCTCTTTTTGTTTTTGTAGTGTGCTGAGTGATTGTAAGGTGGTTTTGTAGGTGGTGCCCCATTCATCAACACAGTAATTTCACGTTGGTAAGACAAGTGAACTTTACAAAATATGAAGTGCTTTCTCGTTCTACAATAACAATGTGGACACAGTATTATAGAGTATACCTTGATATCATAAAAATAAGTTGCATCTTTATAAAATGTGCTGTGGTCCAAATATTTCCAGTAACTTGGCTCACCTCTGGTTTGATGTGGCAGTGTTTGACCATGAGGTGGCAGTGGAGACTAACTGTTAGTGTTGTAGGACAGTGGTTCCCAACCTTTTTTGTCTGAGGTTCCCCTACAGCCCTGTAAGATGATCTCACGTACCCCGTCATTAATTCCCAATCTATGTCCCAAATGTACAACACAGGGGTTTTTCAATGTTTTTTAAGCCAAGGACCCCTTAACCCTTGTGTTATCTTCGAAACCCATATTTCTATATCAGAAATATGGGTTTCTTTTTAACTACCTAATTTTAATTACCCCAAAATAACATGGATGATTCCATGCAACGTGCTTTGCAAGTACAACAGAAGATTGGATCTTTACTTTCATTGAACTTTGGGTGTTTTATTTTTATTTATTTGTATTATTTTTTTTGATGTTTCGAAACAGTATCCTCACTGAACGTTGACATATACCCTTCTGTGATTATCCTAATGTTTGCTTTTATAACTCAAGGATTAGGAATAATTTCCTAAAGTTTATTGACCATGAATTCAAAAACATAAGTGTCAAACTGGTGGTAGTAAGTTGGTGTTAGTGGTGTTTATACATACATAGTAGTGAAAAGAAGCGTTAAATGGCCAAAAAAAGCACCAAAAACATTGAAAAAAATCTCCAAAAGTGTAAAAAAGGGACAAAAAAAGTCAGAAAAAGTGTTGTGACCCGGGATGATAACAAGTGCACGGTCCAATGGAAGACAACAAAAGGGTTAACTGAATAGAGTTGAAGTTGAATACGGGGCCTACAATAAAGTGTAGGGCGGTCTAAAGCCTTTATACATACCTATACATAAGCTATTAAAATAATAATTGTTGGCATGATTTTACAAATCATGTTTTACTGTTAAACATACATTATGCACAGTAAATCCTTGGGATTACCTGTATCTGTGGATGATCTTACCTTACCTATAGGCCAGTAAGCCTATCATAAGTGGGGCTTTTTCACAAATAGGTTGATTTGTATTTGCTAATAATATGTTGGATTCATGTTAAGACATTTTTATTTTTGAAAAAACTTTCAAGAATTGTACAATAACTCTGCAGTAACTCTGAGGACCCCCTAGGGGGTCCTGGACCCCCTGTTGAAGATCTCTGGTATAATACTATTCATTATATAAAAGTGGATACTTTTGATTTTGTCACACAGTTGAACTGCCATGGTTTGGTCATCAGTCGTACAACTACTACTGGTAGTGAAGCTGAATGTTTCAACCATTTATACATTATGAGTTTAGCCACCTGTTTAAACGTCTGTGCTTGCTAACCACTTTGTTACAGTTGACCTAATGTTGATATTTGGATATATTCTTTTAATCAAATCATAATTTCAATTTTTTTTTCAAATTCGTTGAGCTACTCTACAATCTTTCCATGTACCCCCTAGCAACTGCAGCAGTACCCCCTGTGGTACAGGTACCCCTGGTTGGGAATCCCTGTTGTAGGACAGGAAAACTGCATCAGAATCAGGAGCAGGGAGAAAATGATGCACTGATCTGTGGTGGAAAGCACCATTTACTAAAGTACTGCGCTTGAGTACAATTTTGAGGTTCTTCTGAGTATTTCCATTTTCTGCTACTTTGCACTTGTACTCTTATTCTCTTTATTCTTTCAGAAGGAAAGTTTGCACGTTTTAGCTTGGGCAGCTATTCTGCAAATTCACTCGTTATGTAAATGATGATGCATCAGTATGCAATCATAGTAAATAGTCAGAAGCGCCAGTAAATAAAGTAGTCAAAATGAACAGTAAAATGCTTGTACAAAAATGAATCAGAAATAATAATCAGATATTTGATATTATTATACCACTCACAGGCATTCAGCCAGATAACGAGTACCTTTTTTGATTTGATACAGCAAACTAAACACAGATTTGGATGCCTAACCTGTAACAAACCCATATACTTTCTGTAAGTCTCCATTGAATATATTGAATATCGTTGCATCAATAAGGAATCATAGCAAGCATAACCATTCGCATTAATAGAATCAATGTTCATCTAAAATTACTTGGCATGCCTCTTGTTTCTGTCACCTCTGGTGGATGCATTATACAGGCAGCAATTACAAAATGTCATCTTTAAATTGCGTGAATCTTTCCTCTTGACCGCCGGCTGTGAGGAGTGATGACTGTCTCGGTCTCCCTCCTGAACCACTTAGCCCTCCTCTGATACAGCGTAATAGACACGGAGGGGATCGATGCAGAGGTGACAATGAATGAATACCACGTTTATTTATGTCTACACTGATTTTAAAACTTTAGGAGGATCATGGGGGTTTACCAAAGATGTAATCTGTTGAAGATTATTAGACAGGAGCACTAAAAAAAAAAAAACAGTAATAAAACCATAGTAATCCAGGGCTGACTTCTAAAAATATTGCCATTAACAGTCATTTTACTGTTTTATCCACACATTCTGCAGTTAATCTGTCCACAGTCGAACAATGTAGCATAAAAACTGAGCCGTGCTTCCTTCCAGTCAATTTTTCCCGCACACTGCTAAGCTTTTATTGCTAAACCAGCCTCCAGGGAAGGTTATGTAGAAAGTAATATAACCAGCTGCATCGCTTACTGTGCCTTCCCTTTTTCACTCGAGCCCATGCAGCTTCCCTGGTTCCCTGGGAATAACAATCACACTAATCTGGACTAGTGCTGAGCGGCTGCCTGAAACATCAGCCAGTTTGTTTATCATTTTGGCTACGGGCCCTAAAACAGCAGGGGAGGGGGGGGTGCTAATCTCGAACAGTGGAATCATAATCACATACGTTGGTCGTTCCACAGTGGATATGGTGCAGATGGAGATGAGTGCAGACAGTAGAGGACTTTCTCTCCCTCTTCCCCTGAGATGCAGCTCCATCAGACACATCCCTCAGCTCCTCTGTCTAACGTTACAGGCGTTTACCCCGAGGGAGGAGAATTGCTGCTATGTTACCCATGGGTGTTGTGATAGCGTCTATGAACTCACCCCTCTGTTTTTACATGGGGATGTTGTAATATAACTAAACAGTGGGAACCTTCATTTCATTTTCTTGTCAATGAGGCGTGAGAAGTCATCTGAATGCACAACAGAAAGAGAGAGCCAGAGAGACATGCAGAAACACAGAGGCATCGAGACCGGTAGGCACAGAAACAAAGGTAGAGACACACACACTTTCCCTGGTCCATTTACAGTTTTTCTCAGTCGCTTTGGTACATTTCTCGAATCATCCTCGACATTTGCAAAACAGTAAGTGCATTTCTCAAAACAATTCGTACAAATAGCAAAACACCAAGGATTACCTGCAAAAGACAGTCTCTTGCTCAAAATCCTTAGTTCATCTCTAAGAAGTAAATATCTGTGTCAATGAACATGTCAGTGCCATCAGAATGACAAGTCCTTGTGTCATTGTGTACGGATAAGACAGTCAAATTGCTTAGTCATGTTGTCAATATAACAGTGTACTGTGGAGGGCATGTTGTGATGTAAACTATGGCTAACGTTTTGATGACAATTATTGTAAATTGCAGGTTACACCTTAGTGTATGTGGGAGTTTGATTGCAAGAGACTGGACAAGATTCACATTTATGCTTTTACTGTTTGAACTGTAATTTGTTGACAAACCATGTCATTGCGTTACAGAAAGGAAAAGACAGCACTGCATAGCACAAAGAAAAAAACTAAAGTAGAAATGTGAACATAGGACAATCTCCTTAGGGAAAACTGTACATGCAGTGCTGTAGGAATTACAGTGCAGTCTTCCTACACCTGACGTTCCTGTCTGTTGGGCCACAAATTCTCAACCACATCACAACGAATATCTTCTCTTGTGATGCAGTGTGGAAAGTAGAAAAAAGTCTAATGGAAATGTATAGAAATATGCTTGACATATTATGACAGCTTATTCAACCATTTTGCATGTAAAGACTTATGCTATGACCTAATGCCTAACTGTTGTGGGGGGTGAGACTATTCAACAGAGACCCATTATAATACATTTTGATCAGCATGATATAAGCAATAGATAATGTAGGAAACAGAAGAGAATTGTACATAATCATTTGCATGGATGTACCAAAGCATTTGCAACTTGTTCAAAGAAATGAGAAACTGCTTTTTTGATGTGCACAAGTGACACAATGATGTGAAGATTGAACAGGTAGTTTTGAGAATTTCAATTCTGATCTGAGAAATGTACCAAAGCGACTGAGAAAAACTGTAACACATGGTTGACATGTAAGTCAGTTCATTTAAATAGTGACAAACTGTACTGCAGTACTAAATCAACTCATTCTCATGAACGGATTTGTATGATATCGTACGAAAACGTATGCACACCCATTTGTAAGATATCCTACGATATCGGGTGACCACCGGCTGGTCACATGACGTGTGTGTAGTGGTCTTTACAGTTAAAATTGGCTGACAAAAATGGTTACTAGGAGCCGGCTACAAAGCACCGTGGGCTGTCGGCCGTTTCAGCGGACATTACAGTTGAGTTCAGCTGACAAAAAGTGATCGTCATGGGGCGGCGCCAGTTAAGTTTAGGCACTAAAAAGGCTGGTTAAGATTAGAAAAAAGATTGTGGTTTGGATTGAAACAAAACACAAGTATGCTATTCCTGGGTGGAAATGTTGTGTATGCTGCGGGACGCAAACTCCGCTCCCCAGGTTGAAAGTGCTGTGTTTTACCCATCCATCCGGACTTCCTCCGTACGCGATCAGCGATCCAGAGCGCTGTCATACAGCAGCAGTCAATGTGGCGCATACTGCAAAAAGTACATTGAATATGTACACTGTTATCCCGTATGAATTGATTTTACTAGAAATTTGCGTGAAAACCTTTTGCCTCTATGTTTTTACACAAGGTGAAACTTAACAGGTCAAGTTGTAGTTTTTCTCAGTCGCTTTGGCACATTTCACCAATCATTTTTTACATTTGCAAACCAGTAAGTCATCAGAAAAAAAAAATACACAACTATTTTATAGCACAAAGAAAAAAAATACTATATCAACATAGAAAAGGTTGAAATGATTATGACAATGTGTTCAACCGTTTTGCATTTAAAGACATATTCAATGACCCTATGTCTAGATGCCTTGGGGGGTAAGACAATTCAACAGATGTCCAGTGGATTATATTTTGATCAACATGACATAAGCAATTGATCATGTAAAAAACAGCAGACAGTTGTACATGAACAATTTCATGCATGTACAAAAGCAATTGCAATTTGACCAAAACAATAATAAATTGCTTTTATCTTGTGCACAAGTGACTAGATCATGTGAAGGTTGAACAAGCAGTTTTGAGAGTGTCAATTGTGATCTGAGAAATGTACCAAAGCCACTGAGAACACTGTAACACAGAGTGGTTAGTTGATGCAGACAAATCAAGTTAACATTAGTAGTCATTACTAAAAATCATTAGTAAACATTAAAAAACTAATTCTGGAGTCATGTTGTCTAAAATAAGCATGTTAAGTTAAAGCTTTAGTGCGTAACTTTTTTTATATTAATTAATGTCTGTTACATTTAAGCTATTGCCAAATAAGTTGCTACAAAACTAATTAAGACTATCAGCTCCTCACAACTCTCTCACAACTTGTGTCCTTCGGCGATTTTGCCGTGCAGAAAATCAAGCGAAGATGATTACCTTTTCTGAAGAGTCCATCATGTTTTTTTAATCCTCCGTGTCCTCCTTGGCTACTAGCAACTGCGTGGGGGAGGGGTGGGGGCAGTGCACGATCGCGGAAGGCTTGTATCTTGTGGATGCTCCAAAAGTTTTGTTGTCATTACTATAAACTACGCACTATAGCTTTAAACAAGCAAGGGCATATCAAATACAAATCATTAGGCTACTTATCGATACTACAGAAATAATCTGTTCTAAATATTGTTTTTCCTTTATAACAGTATAACCTTAAGAACAATGTATCAGATACCTTTGTTCCTAAATGACTAAATAGATAAACAGTACACAAATGCATTACAACTTTCCAAAATATTGCATTGCATTACTTTACATGGAGAGTTTTACTTAGTTAACAAAGTTACTAGATTCCAATCTGTGTATGTACCACTGAATAATACATTGTCACTACCCAGACCCCATCAATCCCCACCCAGGTCTCGGTCATGGTGCCTAAATAAATGTAAATAAACATGAACACTAAATCAACCATTCAAAACTTAAACCCATATAGCATAAATGTACACAAAACATTAACAGAACATTATTAAAACACACTTTAACTAGGACAGAAACCATTCAGAACTAATATTTTTTTCCCATGATCCTTTGCATCGCTTCAGCGCAGAACAGTTAAAATGACCCTGCCCCTCGCATACAGAAATTATCCTTATTATCTCATCCTTAGTTATCTCTGCTTAATAAGATCTGTGCACTGCATACTTAAGCTGATTATTACAAACAACTAATGTGATTTAGTAAGGAATATGGTTTTTAACAAAACATTAAAGGTCCCATGGCATGAAAATTTCACTTTATGAGGTTTTAATATGAGTTCCACCAGCCTGCCTATGGTCCCCAATTGGCTTGAAATGGTGATAGGTGTAAACCGAGCCCTGGGTCTCCTGCTCTGCCTTTGAGAAAATAAAAGCTCAGATGAGCCGTTCTGGAATCTTGCTTGTTGGGAGGTCATAACAAGCAAGGTTAACCCCCCCTTTCTCTGCTTTGCCTGCCCAGAGAATTTGGCCAACCCATGAGAGAGAGACATCATGGCTTTCAAACGAGCAAAGTGGCAGTTGGTCAAGGCCACACCCCCACCCTCCACCTTGCCCCCCCCCAGCTCTAGTGGCTGTAATTCTGCACCAAGGCTGAATTTCAGGAAAGAGACATCAGATACAGTATTAGGGGACCACTAAGGTCTATATAAAAGCATCCAAAGACCACCATGTCATGGGACCTTTAAAGAATGTAGTGACCACTAAAAAGTTTAATTACAACTAAATCTGGGCTTACAGTGTACGAATAACAGTGCTTTACTTTTCGTAGCTATATGTACGAATGGTTCATGAGAACGGCCTGAATAAATTGCAGAGTGCAGAAAAACAGTGCAACTAGACTGCTGTCATGTCTCTCATGGTTCCAAGTCATGCTGTAGCCTAAGCATTTTGGAGTCACGAAATGAAATGACACATCAGCACAATATTGAACTAAAGAGTGATATCCTCCTTCCATCGCTGTAATAGTCCTATAACAGGGTAACAGCGTGCCTGTAGGACTCAATAAGAAATTTAGAATGATCTTATTGTGCTTTATGGAATACATTTTTTTATCTCTTCTTATATCCCATAATTCCTATGACACCTGGTTAGCTTAAGGGACCTTAACACCCTTAACAACATTATTTCTCACTGAAATAATACAGTAATATTACTGTAGGTACACTCAGTGTGTACATTATAATGTGCTGTGTGTGCGTAGAGAAGTATTTACCACCACCTTTAACCTCTGGCTACTTCAGTCTGCAGTCCCCTGTGGATTTCAGCTCAGCATTTAATACAGTTATCCCCCACAATCTGGTTCAGAAGCTGAGTAACCTGGGCTTAGGCAGTTCACTGTGCACATGGATACTCGACTTTCTGAGCAATGGACCCCAGAACGTCAGGATGGGAGATCTCACATCATCCACTCTCAACCTGAACACTGGCACACCACAGGGGTGTGTCCTTAGCCCCCCTATTCCATCTTCACCCATGACTGCTCCCCCATCCATCCTACCAACACCATTGTTAAATTTGCTGAAGATACCACCATAGTAGGACTGATAACGGACAATAATGAGACAGCCTACAGGGAGGGGATTCAGCATTTTACAAAATGGTGCTCCCACAATAACTTGGACTTAAACCCTCGGAGACATATACACTGGCCAACTCCAAAAGAAAGCTAGCTGTATTATTATAGACCCCACTCACCCTGGACATCACCTGTTCTCCCCCCTGCCCTCTGGAAAAAGATACAGGAAAACAGATCCAGAACCAACAGACTGAAAAACAGCTTTTTTCCCCAGGCAGTCAAAAGCACAAACCCTCCTCTCCACCTAATCCCTCTATAAAGACTTGTGTGCAATAAACCCCCAAAACTGGAAGTGCATTAACATTATGTATGTATGTATGGCTGCAAAGAACAACTGAGCCCGGTGATCAGAGGACTGTTTCAGAAATCACTTGACACACACAAAGTCCCAGTGATATGGAAAACAGCGGACATCTGACCACTTCCTAAGACACCCAAACCAGTTGGACTGAACGGTTTTAGACCAGTGGCACTCACTTCTGTTGCTATGAAGTGCTTTGAGCGGATCATTTTAATTTGTCTCAAAATACAAACCCAAGCTCACATGGACACATTACAGTTTGCTTACAGAGAGAAAAGGGGGGAGTGGAAGATGCTGTCACAACCCTCCTGAATGGAAACACCTGCCTCTCATGTACGCGTCCTGTTTGCAGACTTCTCTTCAGCTTTCAACACCATCCAGTCACACATGTTGCTAGAGAAGCTGACAAACATGGGCGTAAACCTCACTCTTGTTAAGTGGATTCAGGACTTTTTAACAGGCAGACAACAGTATGGGAGGGCGGGTAGCAGTCAGTCAAGAACCACCATGACAAACACGGGAGTGCCACAAGGATTTGTTTAATCACCATTGTTATTTACAGAACCGATCCGCCCTATACGCTCACTACGCAAGCTGCGTAGGGCCCCGCAAATTACTCGAGGCCCCGCCTCCCCCTCGTGTCATAGCACGTCAATTAATGTTTACAACATCCATGACAAAATGAAGCGACACTATCCTTCTGGTCACGAAAAGAGGAAAAAAAACACCATGAGAGTGAATTGCGGGAACAACGATCAGGTAAACTCTTCTCTCCTCTCCAAGTTTGATGTCAGCAAAGTAAAGTTATGTTTATGTGCATTTCTATTGTGTTTTTTTTTCGGTCTTGCTAACCTAGCTGGGCAGGCAGGCAGTGCATCTCTTGTCTAGCTGCTAACGCCAGTCACTTCCAGGGCTGTGTTTTGTGACTTTGTGCCTGACAAAAGTGAGAGTAAAATACAATTATTTATTACGTTTGATAAACGACAAAGTGCAACGGTGTTTGTTTACTGCAGCTCGGAAAAGATAACCGCGTCGGGTGTGTTATCATGCGTTAGGCGCGTACATGCAATGAAACGCGCATTTTTCAAGCAGAAATATATGTGAAGACCAGACAGACTGTAGGCTACAATATATGGGCGTGAATGATTGCACGCCTCATCAAGTACACATTATACATACTTTTAAGACACTGATTATCTAGTCTCAGACAATGTGTAGTTAAAAACTCTAAACAACTGCACTAATTATGCAAGATGGAAAGCAATGTATTGACAATTTGACATTGATTTATAAGCTATATTGAATTTAAAATGTTGATTAGCTGGACATACTGGTCAATATGGATGCACATCCCTCAGTAAATAATAACCATAAATCAAGAATTGCTTCAACATGCATAATAATAAATAAATACAAACTTTAACATGCTATGGCAAGCCATTTTAGCTTTTATTCATTCACAGTTTATGCATTTTTGATATCAAGAATTCGATGTTTTTACTATTTGCAAAGTGAATTCTTGATTATTTTTACTAGTAGGGCCTCTTAGTTAATTTTTACCTATCAATGTCTATTTTTGATATCAGGAATGACATGTTCACTTGTACAAAAGTTAATTCTTGATATCACTCACAGGGATTATTGATATCTGCATCACTAGTTCACTATTTAAATGTTACAAGAAAATGCAGAAAAGGAATATTTTGATGGTAAGACTTTAATTCAAACATTCAAATGTTTTCACATTTGTAACATATAACGAGTAGTGTAAATGACTGCTTAACTAACTATGTGATATTCTTCTCAGTTTATTCTAGACAGTCCAAATAGTCTGGTGGTGCCCATACTGATGCTGAAAATGCCCAGGCTGTAGAGAGAACCAAAGTTAATCCCAAAAGCCAAAGTTCAGGGTTATAATTTATTATTTTCTTCTTATTTATGTTTACGTTAATATTCACTTATTTAATAATATTCACTTGTTATCTTAATATAATAGAACATACTCTATTCAATAAATATTGTTTGTTTGAACCTCATTTTGTTCTATATTGTTGTACTTATTCTTTGACTGTTTTGTTTAAAGGAGGGAGGATTGTATTGGGAGCACTGAAGTGTCAGGTGTGACTGTGTGGCAATGGCAAATGGTTTACATAGCTCACTGCATCACGGGTCAGGTAGAGGGCCCCTTAGCAGAATTTTGCTTAGGGCCCCAGGGAGGTCAGGATCGGCACTGGTTATTTATTTGATATACTAATGATTGTGTCAGCCAACATTCCAACTGCTCACTGATTAAGTTTGCAGATGATGCTGCCCTAGTCGTTCTTTTTTTAGCGGATAATGAACAGGACTACAGGACTGAGGTTGGCCACTTCCATGAATGGTGCAATCAAAACTCACTAATTTTAAACATTTCAGAAACAAAAGAAATGGTGATTGATTTTAGGAAAAGGCCCCCTCTGCTGCTTACTATTCAAGGGACAGCCATTGAGACTACAGAGGAGTAATAAGTATCTGGGCACTATTATAGATTACAAACTCACCCTGGTCTGCCAACAAACTAGCAAGATACTCGAAAAGCACAGCAACGGCTATTTTTTAAGGAAACTGCGTAGTTTTAATGCAGACACAACAACTCTGACATTGTTTTATTTAACTTTCATTCAGAGTGTGGTGACTTTCGCCATCCAGTGCTGGGGGGGTGTCTTTCTGTCCAGAACAAGTACATGCTGGACAAGGTAACTAAAATGGGCAGGAAGGGAAATTACTGGATCCAATGTATGGATACTGGATGATCCATCCCATCCACAAGTCCCCCCCCCCACCCCCCCCCCGGACGTAGATTTCGAATGCCCCTAACAAAAACCAAACGTGCCATTACATCATTTGTGCCGAGGGGCATTCAGTTACTGAACAGATCAGACACAGGCACATAGACCTTTTATAATGTGTTTACTGTTATTAGGGGTCCAAGTCCAAGTCCGAGTAGGACTGTGGAACCCTATTGTTTTTATTAGGGGTCCAAGTCCGAGTCTGGAAGAAACAGCAATAGCTACGCCGTTCGCATAGTAGGACTGTGGAACCCTATTGTTTTTGTACGGATTTTTCTTAGTATTATTATTCTTCTCCACGTAAAAGTCCCGCTACAGCCTAAACCGTACATGGTGGGCGGGTGCTCTTTTCAGGACTGGTCCAGAACTCGGCCAGGACCTCAGGCGCAACAATTGACCCACTTTCACCACTAGGTGGCGCTATAGCAGAAAAAAACGTGTTTTACCCTATAACTTCCCAACTGTACATTGCACATTAAAGATACACATATCCACGCATTCACTGGATCCTACTGAATCTCCTGATATAGGCCACGCCCATTTCCGCCTAGACTTTAATGCGTGAAAAATCGCAATTTATCAAAAAACTACTTTTTTCGAACCCCTCCTAGACCGTGCGACCGATTCGCAGGAAACTTGGCAGGTAGCACCTCCAGACCGACCTGACAAAAAGTTATAAACAGAATTTTTATAGAATACAAAATGCGCATATTATGCACAAACAAACTTGTAAAGCTAACTATGAAAACGCCAACTTTGCCATATCTCGGTCAAAATAAATGCTATCAACGCGCAACTTCAGATTCTTGTTTCCCATGACCCTCTGGAGGGGCCCAACACATTTTACAAAAATTGGCCAGTAGGGGGCACTACAAGTACAAAATGTTTATATCTTATGAACGGCTCGTCCGATTTTTACCAAATTTGGAGGGTACCATCAAGAGACGACCCCTACCGTGAGGTACTGATTGATCAAAGTGGGCGTGGCCTATGAAACTCACGTCTAGATTCACCCCTTACACTGATGTGAGCTAATTGAAATTTACATGGTAGATGTAGAATGGGCCATGGACTGCACTTACCAAAATTTACACATGTGGACCACTAGGTGGCGCTATAGTGTTTTTTTGCCTTTACCTCCCACATTACACATCGCACATTAGAAAACCTTATGTCCACGTGTTCGTTGAATCAATCTGAATCTCATGATGTAGGCAACGCCCATTTCTGCTGAGAATTGTTTTCGCAATATTGCGCAATGTACAAAACCAACTTTTTCGAACTCGTCCAAGGCCGTGCGACCGATGTGCACGAAACGTGGTAGGTAGCACCTCCAGACACACTTGAACAAAAGTTATCCGAAGAATTTTGCTACGTTAAAGTATGCGCATTTGACGACCAAACAAATTATCCTAGCTAGCTACCAAGCACAAACTTAATTATATGTCGGCCAATTTAAAAGGTATAAGCAAACCACTAACGAACCTTGTGCAACATAGCACTCTGATGCTCTGTAAATTTGGGGAAGATCGGCCATTAGGGGGCGCTATAATAAACGTTTAAGTTTTTAAGCAAATAACTCAATGCATTTAAATGGGAAGATTTCAATTGCAGTATCTCGGCCACAGTGTATGCTATCAACGCGAAACTTGGGGTGCTTCGTCGGCATGCCGCCCTGAGGCTCTACACCACATTTGGTAAAGACCGGCCATTAGGGGGCGCTAAAGTCAACGTAGACCAGATCGGGCCCTTTTGCTCCATCAACGTCGATGGGATATTTGCATCGCAACGTCCCGCAGCCCTTGTGGCTCACGCTTCTCGATATTTACCGACGTTTGCTTCCGCACCTTCGGGCTTTAGATTCCGCTTTCGCGCACTCCCCGGGGCGTCAGGGGTGACTTGCATCGGTGACTTGGACCCCGTCATAACTGCTTGCAGTTCTAGTTGTTATTTACTCTTGTCTGTGCTTAATGTCCAATGTGGCTCCCTTGAGTGTACAACAAATTCCCCTCGGGGCAATAACGGTTTCATTCATTCATTCATTCATTAAAGTGAATGTATGAATCAATTAATACATGGTTTACTACACAATATCTATAATAGTTGCAAAACAATATAGGGACGTTTCCAAGTGCCAATTTGTCAAGTGTGCATTTCTATTACTCCTCTAATAAAGCATCAACACATTTGTGTGTATAACTAATTAATACATACTTACTCCAGTGCTGACATAGCACTGTAGCGATATCTGGCTATGCGCTAGCATGAGATCTGGCTATGCCAGACGAATGAATACCTAATAACAAAATACAGTTGTAATTGTATAAAGGCCTAGTGAATTTTCACAAATTTGGGGAAATGTATAAAGACTTTTACACCCACCTGTGAATGATTTGTAAATGTGTAGGGCTACAATATAAGATTTATTCATGTGTGTATCATATATAATTACTGATTATCATATATATATATAATTATAACTGTCCTAAAGTGTTTTCAGACATCAGTTGCAATTGTTGACGAATGCATTCATAAACACTCAAAAATATATGCAACACAATCATTTAGACTCCTTAAGCCCAGACATAAGAGAGGCAAAGTGTGTGTGTTTCCAGTGTGAGCCTGCTGTGTGTGTGTGTGTGTGTGTGTGTGTGTGTGTGTGTGTGTGTGTGTGTGTGTGTGTGTGTGTGTGTGTGTGTGTGTGTGTGTGTGTGTGTGTGTGTGTGTGTGTCTCTCTCTCTCAGGAGCAGAGAGACTCTGCAGGAAGCTCTCAGTCATGACTACGTGAGCAGTGAGACAGGAGCAGGGCACGGAGATGCCTGCAACACCTCCTCATAACTTCAACCAACATCTGCTATTTATTATGTATGTGTGTACTTTAATTTGATGGCTTTGCAATATCAGGAACTGGGTTTGGTGGAGAAGAAAAGGCAGTTTGACTGGATTATATATGTGGATGAAAGTACGTTTTTTTGGAGGATTTAAAGGTCGTTGGACTTCTGGTGCCAGCCAGGGCCCTGCACCGTATTTGCAATGACTTCTTGGGCATTCTTGTGATTGAATTTGAATACCTGGTGTAATTGTCTTAAAAGCGCACTGAGCTACAGCCTCCCGCTGTTATGGAAAACCTCACCATGGATAACGTGACTGTGGAGAATGGCACGACGCTGCAGGACAATCACACCCTGGGTGTTTGGACTGACTACACAGTTGAATATAAAGTGGTCAGCGTATTTTTGGTGTCCCTCATATGCGGCTTGGGGATCGTGGGGAATGTGATGGTCATACTGGTGGTCCTGACCACCAAACACATGCGGAATCCCACTAACTGTTACCTGGTGAGCCTGGCCGCGGCTGACCTGATGGTCCTGACGGCCGCCGGGCTGCCCAACATCACCGAAGCCCTGTACGGCCAGTGGGCGTACGGCTACGCAGGCTGCCTGGGGATCACTTACTTCCAGTACCTGGGAATAAACGCGTCCTCCTGCTCCATCACCGCCTTCACCGTGGAGCGCTACATCGCCATCTGCCACCCCATCAAAGCGCAATTCCTGTGCACTTTATCCAGGGCGAAGAAAATCATCATGCTGGTC
The DNA here is from genome assembly GCA_023631565.1 of Gymnocephalus cernua. Classification (NCBI taxonomy): domain Eukaryota; kingdom Metazoa; phylum Chordata; class Actinopteri; order Perciformes; family Percidae; genus Gymnocephalus; species Gymnocephalus cernua. The sequence goes on along the minus strand of CM042429.1, from coordinate 18,276,953 downwards.
TGGGCGCTCACGTCCGTCTACTGCGTCATGTGGCTCTTTCTGTCCGACACGGAAAAGTTGGTGTATGACAACGTGGTTCTGCTCAGCTGCGCCTACAAGGTGTCCAGGAGTTACTACCTGCCCATTTACTTCACCGATTTCGCCGTGTTTTACGTGCTGCCTCTCATGCTGGCCACAGTTCTGTACGGACTCATCGGCCGGATACTTTTCCTCAACCCGCTGCCTTCAGATCCCATGGGCAGCAGCCAGAAGTGGAGGAAGGAGACGAGTCAGGGAGGGAGGATGGTCAGCAGCTGCTCCTCCAGCAGCACCACGGCTGCCTCCCGCAGACAGGTGGGACGCGTTCTGCTCCTTAACGTTTACATTCAGTGGTGGAAGAAGTATTCAGATCCTTTACAAGTAGCCTACTAACACCACACTGTAAAAAAATACTCTGTTTACGAGTAAAAGTCCTGCATTGAAAATGTTACTTAAGTAAAAGTATGTAAGTATCATCAGGAAAATGTACTTAAAGTATTACAAGTAAAAGTAGCTACTCAATGCAGAAAAATCCTCACATTTTAGAAACTGGAAACGATCCAAACCGTTCTGTGATTATTCGGCTGATCATATCAGCTGTACTATAATAATAATAATAATAATAATAATAATAATAATAATAATAATAATAATAATAATAATAATATTCTTAGGCTAGGTAGTTTAATTTATAATAAAACATTTATATGTGTTTTGTGTGCAACAGTCTTAATTTGTAAAGTAACTAGTAACTAAATTTGTCAGATTAATGTAGTGGAATAGAAGTAGTAAGTGGCATGAAAAGAAAAGACTCAAGTGAAGTACCTCAAATTTGTACTTAAGTATAGTAGGCCTACTTGAGTAAATGTACTTAGTTACATTCCACAACTAGTTACATTAGATGTAGTAGTAGTTCATTGACTGATGATTCCAGCTGGACCACAGGTTGATTTAATTTCCTCCAATCAGAAACACGTTTGAATGATGTCACTCAATCTCCTCATACCCAGTCACAGAGATCCACAAGACTGTGCTTTATACAAAAAAAAAGATAATTTAAAAAGAAAATGTGAGGAAAATAATGCTATTATTAAGGAAAGTGGAACAATGCACCGGCCACGGGCTCTGTTACAACTGACCCACACACTGGGGCACAGCTAATACAAATATGATAATAAGGTATTTAGGAGCAATAAGCAATAAAGTGGCAACCCGTTCCCTATATATGCCACAAACTGCACATTTGATGAAGGTGATACAAAACAGAAATGAGCATAAAACATTGTTTTAACAACATATGGAAAGATTTCATGTCACTGTGCACTTATCATAAAACTACAATAACAGGGCTCTTAATAGATTTGTTTGGGAGGGTTGTGCTGCCTAAAAAGTGTAGTCAACACCACTCACAGTCACAGATATAGAGCATATGAAAAACCAGCTGGAGTCTCTGACCCAAACACCCCAAATAGAAGATCTGTAGTGGACTTCTGAAATAAGTCATCAGTTAAATTAAATCATGTTTGTCAGGGCCTGTTATAAGCAACTCACATACGATTAGTAAGCGTCATGAATTGTTAACATCATAAAACAATGTTAAGTATGTTTATGGAGCTGTTAAAGAGGGATCTTCAGCAGACCAGACACAACATTAAGGTTAACACGAGACGACGAGTGTATCTATAATTGAATAAAATATGAATTTTCTATTCAAATTTGTTCACTAAAACATTTCTTTCACAATGTTTCAACTGACCACCATCACCCCTACGTACTCACTTTATATGAGTACACAGTGCATCAAAGCACTGTCAGCACTCATTTACTTTCAGATTAAATCTAGCAAAGTGAACCTAGGACTCAATTTGTCCCTTTTTTTTTGTCCAGTGGAACAGAGCAGATCCACAATTTTTAAAGCTCTAAAAAATGTATAAAGCGGCCTGCAGAAAACAACCGACAGAAGTGATAAGACACGAGGGTTTTATAGTTTTTTTTATGTTAATGGTTACTTTCTCTATAAGAGCTCAAGGTGCTCAAGGCCTTAGAATTAACTTGCTCAGTGTGTGTGTGTGTGTGTGTGTGTGGTGTGTGTGTGTGTGTGTGTGTGTGTGTGTGTGTGTGTGTGTGTGTGTGTGTGTGTGTGTGTGTGTGTGTGTGTGTGTGTGTGTGTGTGTGTGTGCATGCATGCTTAAGAAAAACACATTAGGGCTCATCGCGGGTGTAGTAAACTCAAACTATCCAAGACAGTTTCATCCACTTCTGACATCATCTTTCCTCTGTAAAAAAAATAAAATAAAAATAAAACCAAAACACACATACACAATTAGTTCCTACTTTGTTCAAAATTAAACAGAATCCTCTAAAGGCACAGACACACAGGCAAATAGCAGAGCTTGATGTTTGTTTATCAGATCACGGGGAGAAGCCTTCCTGGAATGACAGTGGGTGTGGTACCCTGAGGGAACTCCATGCTCTATTAGATTGACTAATCAGTCAACCCCAACTCAAATAGGCGTGTGACTTTTTCTCAATCGGTATGGCTTGTATTTATCTTTGACTGACACACACCCACAAACACACAATCATCTGTCTCTGCGGACACAATTCCTACCGTCTACCATGTATGTTACTGAATTACCTAAAGGTCAAGAAGTAATGAGAATCCAGGATTAGGTAGTTTGCTCACTGATGACACTGGCAGTAGGGCAGGGTGATATGGAGAAAATCAGATATCACAATATTCTTGTCCTAATACCTAATGTCGATATCGTGGCGATGTTATAGGGTTGACAATTGGTGCTTTAAAAAAATATCTTCATAATGAGATTTAAGATAAATAATCTTCAGTAATGTAGATATAATGACTAAGTGGGTAAAGGTAAAAATAATAGAAGAGCTAGAACACTCTGGTAACACAGAAAATCACTTTACTGTACAGTCTTTAAAAACAGGAAGACAACACTTAAGCCATTTATAATTTATACATAATGTATACTATTTATTGATCCCCAATGGGGAAATTAATATTTACACTCTGTTGTTATTACACACTACACACAGGCCTAAAACACAAACACACAGGCTCAGGTTCTTTCACATGCACTAATGGAGAGATGTCAGAGTGAATGGGCTGCGACTGCAGAACAGGAGCCCTGAGAAGTTTGGGGGGGGGTTTGGTGCCTTGCTCAAGAGCACCTTGGCAGTGCCGAGGTGAACTGGCACCTCTCCAGCTATTAGTCCACCTCCGTACTTCGGTCCGTACAGGGACTTGAACCGGCGGCCCTCCGGTTCCCAACCAAACTCCCTACGGACTGAGGTACTGCCACCTTACGATATTACGATTTCCAAAATCTAACACGGTATCTAGTCTCATATCACAATATCAATATAATAAAGAGATATATTGCACAGCCCTAACTGTCAGTGCCCCTATCCAATTAAATGTTGTCACCTGAGTGCAGCGAAGACGACACAGCATAAATATGGATACAATGTCATTGCGCACAAGTTTCACATCAGGATTATCATCTAGTAAATGATATTAACAAATCCTTTGTTTCATTTCGCATACACATCAGTCTTCCTGGTTAGACATTCTTTAACAGCATCTGCATAAATAATGAGAATTTTATGAGATCTACAAAACCAAGGTTTTAAGTTTGTCCAAGGAATATTTTGTCCATTCTTTTGTGATTTCATTTTGTTTCACACTTCTTCTTTTTTTAACACATGATTGAATTTTCTAAGGTGACAAAGATGCTGGCTGTGGTGGTGATCCTCTTCGCCTTACTTTGGATGCCCTACCGGACCTTAGTGGTGGTCAACTCCTTCCTGGACAAAGCGTACCTGGACACCTGGTTCCTGCTCTTCTGCCGTCTCTGCATCTACCTAAACAGCGCCATCAACCCGGTCATCTACAACGTTATGTCCCAGAAGTTCCGTTCCTCTTTTAAGAAGTTGTGTCACTGCGGCCCTCAGCGTATGGAAAAACCAGCTTCTTATAGTGTGGTACTAAACTACAGTGTCATCAAGGAGACATCCAATGGGGAAAGTCCTGACCACTTCACCACAGAAATGGATGAGCTAAACACGCCAACAGATCAGTACTTAACCGCCAGCATCCTGCCAAATGCCAAGAATATGCCGGTCACACAGCATTCACTGCCAGGGAGTGGTGTCAAAGCCTGAGTAAAAACACACGTTTCCTCCTAAAGGGGAGAGCAGAGAGTCTGACAGCTGCAGGATGGATTCATTCAGCTATCAGGCATTTTAGAGAAGTGATAATTAAACAACTTAATGTCACCAAGGTGTTCTCTCTTGGAAATGTTTCTTTTATTTGACAAGACAAGTTGCCGAAAGCAAAATAGAATGATATTTGATAAGCTGACCTTTAGCATTTTGTACAAAATAAGTGCAGGGAGCTTTTACGAATCTTGCTAAAATACATCGATACAGCAAGCTGTAACTAAATTAAAGCAAACTGCTTCCATCCACTCCCTCCTCCCTCTCCACTCTAAACAGAACCAGACTTGGTTAAACCAAACACTATAAAATGTCACATTTAACAGCAGGAAGTTTTGGAAGTGGATAGTGGATCCCGAGTAGGATGCAGAGTTGGAAAAATGACCAAGAATTGTTAAAGCTGCAGACAAAATATATGGTGAAATTATGAATATAAATTATACAAAAATAAACAAATAATATCCTCACTCTCGTCAGTCTAACCTATGAATCCCACTGTGTGAAATATATATATATATATCTTGGTTGAGTTAGGCTCATCATTTAAAATACATACATTACAGTTTGTTGCAGGGTGTTTCTCTGAGAGCCTTGCTACTTGTTCTTAAGGTTGTGTCTAATTACTGGTGAGAGCACAAGTGCTTGCACTCTATGTGCATCATCAGATGGTGATACTTAAAGCTTTAGTGCGTAAATTATTGAACGTCCGTTACATCCAAGCCATTGCCAAATGAGTTGCTAAAAAGCTTATTAAGACTATCAACTCCACACAACTCTCTCTGTATTTCTCAGTATGGCTGTGTTCAGAAGATTGTGTCGTCCGGTGACTTTCCCGCACAGAAGCTCGAGCGAAGATAATTACCTTTTCTGAGGAGTCCATGTTTTTTTAAGGAGGGGTGGGAGCGCGTGCGCGATCACGGAAGGCTGTTTCATGTGGACGCACTGACAGTGTTGTTGTCTTACTTAAAATTCCTCATGGGAGGCGACAGAAACTACGCACTATAGCTTTAAAGGTTCAAATAAGTTCCTGGTATTTCCCATCTTCCTGTTAACAGTATACACCACCTACTTGTTCCGTGTCAGACTCTAAAGTGCATTAGACTAGCCCTGTTTGGGACTCTCATCAACTCTGTGGCCTAACAGGGCCACACCACCAAACATTACCTCGTTTCTCCACAGCAGCTCTTTACCATTGAAGGCTATTGTAGCTGCAGAGCTGTCGCTTTCTGTATCAGCACAAAAAGGTTTTCTCAAAGGAAGTGCTCATCTTTCCTGTCCAACTATCCAACCTCTGATAACAAAATAATAGCATGTGACGTGTTTAGCTAACTCAACTAATCCCGCTGTGCCCATCTTGGGAAGGGGGCTGTCCGTTTCCAAAAGACTACCATATGACCAGTTATTTTTTTAGTACTAAATTGCGTAGGGGATTACAATTTGAAATTCAGTAGTTTAAATTATAAATTTCTAATCCCAGTACCACTCTGTTACTTACCGGTAGTTTGATGGGGGCGGGGTATCAGTTTGGTCTCTCTGCATTCACTGGAGAGACTGGTCTGCTACAGTTTGTCTTGGTCTGGGCGCTGGAGGTGTGGGGAGGTAGATAGCCTCCACCAAAAGAAATGCCACTCCCAGTAACTCCAAAGTTTTTAATGTTCACATTACAAGCAAATGTGGCCCAAAAAAATACAATTTTTTGGCTCTCATTTTAAACAGATCAGATTTTTTCTAAATAGTGTGGTAAATTTGGTCCAGCGGATGGACGGTAGCTTAGGAAACGCACCTTCAGTTAGCGGCTTTAGCAACTCGGATTCTGCCCAGGGTAACAGTGGACTGGTAAGACACAGATGTCCACTGTTACCCCCAGCCCATCTGTTAGATCCATGTAACGGCCGTAAAAGAAAGTTACTTGATCTAACGGGTTCCCCCGGGATCAGACCCCTGGTGCTGGGTCTTACGCTGGCTGAATTTAAGTTTCTATAGCCGCCAAATGTCTGGCAAATGTAACATTTTTATTGTTGTTCCATCGCGTCCCATTCCATGATGCCTGATACAGTCTAATCAGAAATATGGGATATGGAGAAAACACAAGCCCTGTAATGTGAATGTAGCCTTTTACATATTGTGTCGTATTAGCTGTTGGCTGGCTGCTTGTTAAACTACAACATCTTGTTTTCTTTTTCTCCACATGTTAAATACATAAGATGTAATGTGTGGGTGTGGAGGCTTCTAAGTGGTAAAAAAAAAGTCAATGACGGTCTGGGCTAAGTAAAAGCAGTCATGAGTGATGTAACTAATTCATTCTAACTCTAACTTTTGCTGTTTAGTAATTAGTAAAGTAACGTTATTGAAATTAATAATATGTAATGTGTAACTTATTACGTGAAGATTAGATGAATTAGTCTGCTGATGACATGACAGGATGAGGGCTGCATGTGGTTGTAGGGGTAAACACACTCTGCAGCCTGAAGTTCAGTGTGCCCGCTGTTTCATCTAAGAAACACTTAACAACAACAAAATACAGATCAGTGTGCTTTAGATCATAACCACTGACAAACAATTTAAAAAAAAAATGTATTTGTCTCATTCAAAGCATCGCTTTCTCTCTCTCTTGCTGATCGCAGACAAACATCCACATCCGGCAGTTACCCTCGCGCAATCTCAGCAGAGCCTCAAATGGTCATGAATGATGCTAGAGACCTCAGATGCTGGCCTGCTCTCCATTCCCCACACCAGACTCTGTACCTTTCGGAGACAGAGCCCCCATCCCTCTGGAACACCATCCCTGCAGATATACGAAATGCTAAATCCCTGGACATTTATAAAAAAAACTGTTTACCACAGACTACAACCTCCTTTAGCTTAGCCACAGTAATTCTGTAAAGCGTCCTTGGGTTTCATGAAAGGCGCCATATAAATAAAAGTTATTATTATTATTATTATTATTAGAGTAGTGATGTAGTAATGTGTTACTATGTCGTATGTGTTCCACACATTTTTTACTGTATGCACCACATTGACTGCAGCTGTATAAGAGCTTACAATAATCAAAACTGTCCAGTGAAACCCATCCCAAAAACACTATTATAATTTCCTTTACATGAATAAAGACATTTGCACCATAATGTGATGCATAAAAGGCACGAAATGTTGCAGAAAAATTCACCAGAGAATGCAGACAATGATGTGTTTGATAAGTTACGCCCTTGACGCAAACTGAAACACTCAGAGATGTGTAGTTCTATTTCTCTCATTCACAGCTCTGTTTCTCCGCTCGCTCTCTCCCGCTCTCACCTCGCTCACCCGCCTGCAGTTTAGTGTGGCACTGGCTCACAATTTCTCATTCTCTCTGTCTTTTTTTAAAATGAATCAGGAAGCCGACAGCAAAGCCTAAATTGACTCTCAAACAAAGAGAAATGTTCTCCCCATGTCCTAAAATGGTCATAAATCCATATGAGAGTATCAGAATCAAAATCAGAAAAGGTTTTATTGCCACAATAAGTACACTTTTGTGGAATACGTGAAAGGTGCATGCGTAAACAAAACATGAATATGAAATAAACGGATACATACATACAAAATAACTGTTAGAAGAAAAAAAGAGGTTGAATGGCTTGAAAAACGTCCTTGTTTTACAAAAGAAGCAGTAGGCGAGTTGACGCAGCCGGCGATGCGTGTTTGACCATCCCTGCAAGCCCCCCCCCCTCCCCCTGTACATCCAGAAAGGAACTTTTTGGGGGAAGAAATAAAGCCCCCAGAACTTCATTCAGACCCTGGTCCCTGTAGTCAAAACAAACGCAACAAGTTCCTCAGAAGGTTCATCGTTCCAGGGGGAAAGTCTCATTTGTGTCTCTCTTTGCACCTCCCCACCAGAAACCATGTCACCATGTCAAATGAGTCCAAATGCACAAGACCGTGAAATGTTATTCACGCTAGCAGAGAGAAAGCACAGATATGGAATTGCATGCCCTTTTGAAAAGGTCCAAGTAATAAAAAGGACAGACATTAAAGGGAACTCATTCAAACCTGCTGTGTCAATTTAAAACCTCCTGAACCATAATGCTTTCTTCAGGGACTTTCATCCTGACAGACACACCGAAGCCTTGTGTTGCTTTGGTCACTGTGTGCGAAGACGAAACTGTGGACTGGAAGGCCAGTGGCCAGTGTATAAATAATGATCGAGAAATGTGTAACCCTGATGTGCAGACAGAGGCTGTTTGTCAAAGGGTCAGATAGCTGTTGTGACAGTAATTCATTGGTATTGCCTGAGACTGCAGAGTGCAGCGTTTTTCTCCGATTAATGTGCTCAGCAAAACCCACAGAGCAACGATGGAATGTGTAAATAGATTGCGGCAAAGTGCCAGACTTGAGTAGGTGCAATCACCCTGCTATTAAAAGAAGAATTTTCTGATGTTCGTTTGAGCGACGTATATGTATAAATTGAAGAGCACTCAGAGGGAATGAATAAGTGGACTAAATGAAAGAAACCTGTTTCGTACTGAGCAGCAGGCTTTTCTGTCTATACTGTAAAGTTGCTGGAAATTGAAATTGTGCAGTGCAATGTGAAATGAATTCAATATTGTGTTTACAAACGTGTGCCAGCAAGTGCATTTAAAAAAAAGAAAAGAAGAAGCAGCTTGTTTTGATCCTTTGTGCATCAGCGTGTTTTATCATTTTCTAACCAGTCAGTGGAAGCTAATGAGCTCCAAAAGTGGAATATGTGAGAAAATAAGAAAATTAAAAAGGTTTGAAGTTTGTAGCGTAAAAGTAACTCTTAGCGTGCACTTTTATTATTCCCTCCCTTTGTTCTCAGTTGAAACCCATGTTGTGTTTGGTAAAATACCGACCAGTTGTGGTGGAGATGTTTTCTGTTCTGCACGGTGCAGCATGAACGCCAGCTTTTGTGAGGTGAACACACATATGATAAAATCACATAGCTGATGTATTTCCATCTGAGGTGTTTGCATTGTACACATTTCTGTCTCGAGTTAGCTTTTTTTCTGCTCTTGCTGTTTGATGGATTGTTTGGTATTTTGTATTGTTCTTTGTCTATAATAAACAGAGAGGATAATTGCAGCGCCTAATGGGTGGTGCATTATTGCTACATTTCACTGTGATATTGTCTCTTTTTTTTCCTCCAACGCCCTGCACCTCCACCTCTACTGATCTATTACCCGCAGCCGTTGCAGAAACTGCCTCATCCAAGACCAAGCCATGAATCAGGCAAATAAAGCTTCTGTATGAGCTACAATCACTCTGAGGACATCAGTCAGAGGGGTTGATGGATTGGTTTGGAAGTCACTCAGCAACACAACATTATCTCAATAAAAGCTCTACTCTACTCTCTACTCTCAACAACAATATGACACATGCACAATTTATGTTCAGCTGCTCTAGGTAATATCTGACTCATCAAACCTCCCTCAATTTGTTAATAATGCTAACAATCGAGTGCATATTAGAGTAATCACCTATGCGATGTTCTAGAGCTGGATAGAGCTTAATGTCCTTGGAGAGGCACTAACTGACGACTGCTGTAACATTTTATCGGCTTTGCGCAAACACACACACTCGCACGCACGCAAACACGCACGCACGCACATGGTTTACACACACACACACACACACACACACACACACACACACACACACACACACAGGATAGACTACTCTTAGTCTTGCATTGCCAGACCTTCCTCCACAGCGCTGTGAAGGATGGTCTAGCTAGTCCACACAGCATTCTATCTGTAAAGTGTCTTGTAATAACTCTTGTTATGATTTTGATGCTATAAGTAAAATTGGATTGAATTGAACTATTTGTAACCTTTCCGGTAAAGCAGGTGGCACTATGTAGAACATTAGCTGTAACATCTACTAACGAGAAGTCATTCATTCAACAGACACCCGCCAATAAAATAAGAAGAAGCTGAATTTATGTGTCCTTTTGCATGTTCACTTAAAATGCAAGAATGACAGCATTTCACTTTCAACCAGATATCTGATTCTGACCACCTAATTGTCACTTACTTAATGTGGGAAGAAAAAGGAGGTCAGAATTAAACTACAAGCTTTTCCACTCGTTCTATTTCCATATAGCTCATAGAGTTCGGAAGTGATTCAAATCTCCACTTCGCTGTTGAGTTATTGTGATTCAAATGTCAAATTGCACTCTACCATTTAGAAAAAGTATTTGTCCTCAAGCAACAGACTCATCCTCCACCTCTTGTGTATGACCTTAGAAGATCCATCAGAAGTGGCTATTTTCCTCTGCCCTCTGTGTGGAAACATGATTGATCCATTAGAGAAAAAGCTGAGCAAGACTTTCCAGAGGGTAAAGGTAAAGGTACTTTATTGTCACATACACATACATGTAGCGAAATTCATTCTCTGCATTTAACCCATCCCTCAAGTGAGCAGTGGGCAGCCATTTACAGCGCCCGGGGACCAACTCCAGATCTGAGCCAGTGCCTTGATCAAGCGCACTGACTAGGGTCGAAATCGTATGTGCAAAAAGGGACAGGTCTGAAACACAGGCTGTGATTATACTTTACTAAATGGAATAAAGCCTGACGTACCAGGTACAAAATTTCATTAAATATATCTCACCACTACATTTGAACAAATCTAACCAGTTATCCTGTGTTATCAATAATGATTTACTGGCCAGAGAGAGCCACGCTGATTTGGCAAAGAGGTAGAAATCCAAAGGGTGAAAATGACGCACTGAGCAGGGCTGAAGTGGCTGAGAGGATGAGATATCTGAATATAAGCCTCAGCAGTGGGCAGCTGCAGCAATGAAATGGCGCTTACTCTGAAGCCTCTGTCTTCCAGCCCTGTTACTTTGGAGTGCTGTACATTTTTATGCTCTTTTCGAAAAATGAGGAACACATGGGGGAATGATGCATCTTCCAGCAGCAGAATGCCAACAAATTTGCATGAGAAAAGAATGTCGCTGAGATGATGAACATTTTCCTCTAGTACCATCCATTGAATCATGGCTCGTATTCCTTTTCTACAGTTCATTTACATGCTTGTTGATTTATTCAGCCATTCTCCATGGAATTATTCATGGGTTGAGATGTTTTACAAGATGAGTGGGTTTTCATTCTGCAAATCTATGTTTTACCATTTCTATGGCGTAGAGAGCAACACAGTTGATAAACTGTAGCCTTTATCTTGAAATGTACAGTAAATCTCATTTTCAAGCTTGTTCTCTTTTCCCGTTATACTTGTTAAATCTAGCTGTCTGTCAACCAGGCCGGACCATGATGTGTATGAGGAGAGCTGAGAAGGCTTACATCTGACATTTCCCTTCAAATACGTCTGTCTGTTTGATTCCCCAGGAGGCAATCCAAGCCAATTAAGAAATGTTCCCTTAAAAAAGGTTTTAATCCAGTTGCTGAGACCAGCGAGCTCTGCAAGAAACATTCTACTTGTTGAGAAAAGGCATTCACGCTTGACTTCACACCACCTTGCACCAACCCACAATCATTACTTCAGGATGAGCTATTGAGCCACTCTGCAGGTGTAAAAATAACAAGGTGCCCTTTCATCGCCTTCTGTCCCATAAGGCATGTATCGCTCTTACAATAGTGAACATAAGAAGGTTTCCTTTGATTTGGTTCGGTCACAAATACCCAGCCTTGTTACGTGTTTATTATTGTGCCGAGCCTGGACTCAATGATGGTTCAGGTACAAAAGTCTCAATATTGACATTACAGGGGCAAAATACACCAGTCAATTTACTGAAAGGCAAACAGCTCATTGTGTTATCCAGGAGAGATACTTATGTTTCTGTTTGGCAAAACTATTTCAGAATAATGAGATATTTTCTGCAAAAAATAAACAATCAATTCTAATAGCATCAGTAGTAGTTAAAGTGGTAAAAAATATTTCAGAATTTTCAACACACATTGGGCATTTTAAAGGACCAAATAGATAGACGAAGTAAATTACTACAAATTCTGCCTCGAACATGAGCTAACTCAACAGTATGCCTCATGGTTCAGTCTAGACAAGGATGGTAGTTGGTATGGATGGTAAAGAAAAACATATCATACCATATCTTCTGTTTTTTGCCACCTTTAACAAACACCATTTCCCATAAATCCAAATCCCTCATGGCTTAAATGTCACCAGCTTGACATCCAGACAGACATGTCTGTAATAACAGGACAGAAAGGGCCTAACAGTGGATATGTATTTTAGACAGCAGGGATTACAGCAAAGAAGTTAAAAAAAAGGAAATTAAATAGGCCTATTCAGTATGTGATGATATGTATACATAAAAAGTTTGCTGTTTCTTCAATATGCCCCTCATTTGCAGACTAGAAATAGATGCTCCTCAACAAATGAAAGAAAAAGACTGAGCCACGCCAGTTTAAAAAATATATGTAGCAGAAGTATTGGTTTATGGCCTCACAAGAATATAACAATGCCAAAAACATAAATATCCTGATTCATATTACATGATACATGAATGCATCCAGACCATAGAGCAGGAGGTTAATAAAGCCCCAGTACAATAAAGTTTCCAACTTTAAATTTAAAAAGAATTAAATAACTTTTTTAAATGATCACGGCGTATACATCATAATTAATTAAATTTCCACAAAGCAACTTCAGTTAAGTGTATCTTTGTGGATGATTAACACTTTCTTTTACAGGTCTTTTAACTTGTGTGTACAGTTTTCTGGTGTGAGGCAGGTTTTCAGAGAGCCATTATTCTGTACTATAAAAGTAGAGGACAAAAGCTTTTAGTTTGAAACATAATATGGAGACTGTCATGTGAGTTTTTCTATGCAGAACAGTTAAGCTCCTGTATAATTTGTTTGTGGTAAAAAGGGTCCTAGACTAAATAAACCCAGCCCGATCTGCCGACGATTTGATTTCGCCCTGCAGCTCAAACCTGTACGTTTATCTATCCTGCTTCCGTTACAATTTTGCGGGGACCCATCACTAACTGGCTTATCCACCTAGCGCGCTATTGGCGGGTTTAACACGATGACGATAGAAAAGCGACCAAGCAGCTTTTTGTTTACATTCAACAAGCCTGCGTCCTCAGTGCGAAGCCGCTATGGCGCCATTTTATGCTACCCAAACCATCACCCCCCGTTAGCATCCCATTGACTGCCATTCATTTTGGCGTCACTTTGACAGCCAATAACTTTACATCTGAAGCGTTTAAAGACTTAGTTTGTCCATTGTTTATTTCTAAAGAAACACGACAATGTATAAAAGGCTCCATTAACTTGTACCTCACGTTATGGCTCCGTTCCAGACGTTTTTATAAAAATAGGTTAAACAATTGTGTCATAACCACGCGACTTTCTGTCGCATAGTAGAGGAATTACCGTATAGTACAGGAGAAGCTCGCAAGCAGTTTGGACTTACATTAGCTGTTTAGTTTAATTACTAATGTTAACTAGAATTTTAGTTAGCAATAATTAGCCTGTGCCTATGTTATCTCCTTACATATACCTACGCTTTCCGTCTCTGCAAGATTGGGAATGATTGAGATTTCTCTTGGCACAGCTACCAGAAGACTTACAACTTGCAGACACGTTGGTCACGTCACATCTACGGCGCGAAGCTCAGTTTGCAGCTGCGCAGTAACGCTCAGCTATCACCGGAAAAGTGCTTCTAATAGACTTCACTCGTCTCCGTCAAAAACAACGGCGTCACTTAGTCCATTTCTTTAACTTTCTATGCCACCGAAGCGCAGCAACTCGTTGATGTCGCTGTCGCTGCTACGTCACCCGGATCGTTGGTCTGATTGGTTTAAGGACTATCCAAATGCGTACAGAATCATTTGAACTATGCCCGTTGATCACGCCTCTTGTGCAGAGAAAATACCGAGCAGACTCCCCAGACTAATGTTCAATCTTAAAAGATTGAGCTTGGTCTTGTGATAGCCAGACTAAATGGGTCCATCAGTCAAGTCAATCTGCAAAACAGCTCCAAGACAAAAGCTACAAGCACGGATGGAGCACCAAGTGAGGCATGAAAAAAATGCTAACTGAAGAGGGGAAAATAAGACCATGCAGGGTAATGTTTCCATCACCTCAGCCAATCAAATTGTGAACAGAAAGAGAAGGACATTGGCATGAAAGAACCATGTAATCACAGCTTGTTTCTCAGGCGCCCCATAATCTCTCACAGGAGTGCAGCATTTATGAATCATTTCAGTGGTTGATAAAGCACTGACAGAAGGGAGGAGGCTGAAAACAATTTGTGTCAGGTGAGCTACTCACCTAAAAGTTAGGCTTTGTCGAGAGGGATACTGCAAGAGTCTGATATATACAACACTGTTACGCAAATCTTAGAAATTAGCATTCATATACAGGTATCATGTCTAAATATTACAATCCCCAACCATAAACTGGATGATGTGAGAGTAGTACGGTACAAATTACAGGCTGGGCATCTTCATGACATTTTCTTCATTGTCTTTGTGAATGTCATAGACAGAAGTCATTTCTCTATGTACAGTGGTACTGTTTTGCTCCATTTTTATTCCCTCCATTTTACTGTAATCAGTTGTGCCAAAGCTAAGACATAATTCACTCATATCAGAAACAGAATCGCTTTATTCGCCAAATTTACAAAGAACACAGGAATTGGACATGGTGATACAGCACAGTGAAATAGTAAGTTAAAATGCAAATCCAAAATTCTTAGAAAACAAATGTGAGACTAATGCTAATTCAGGTTGAAGAGAATGGATCATATTGTGCAACTGTTGCATCAAGTTTTGTAATTTGTTTTGTTTCAAGAATTGCATTACAGTAATTCACTTTGCGTCTCTTATTCTCAATTTTCCTCTTCACAATAAAACTTTTTTTTTTTTACAATGAATTCAAACCAGTCAACAAAAGAAAGCTGTCTAGATTTGACAGATTTATGGCTTACAAACGGCATCCTCTTCCTTTGGGCACCCAGTATATTTTTACCATGTATTTTTCAATATACATATTTCGTTAATAACCCTAGTAAGATGATATGTTAACATGAAAATGAATAGAAATTGAATAAAATGAACTAACAAGTACCACATTAAAAGGGGAATGCAGACAATAAGCAACAATCATGTTGCATGTGTCCACAAACAGAAAATCACTTTCACGTTAGGCAACTAAAACAGCTTAGTTTAAACTAAATTTATGAAATGGCTTCTATGCAAGAAAGGAAACATTATATTTACTAACTGCAGTCTTTAATGCTAAATTAACAGCATGCAAACATGCTCAAAAAGACAATGCTAACATGCTATTATTATAGGGAGGTATAATGTTTAACATATTTACCATCTTATACGTATAAGCATGCTAACATTTGCTAATAAGCACTAAACAGAAAGTACAACTAAGTATATTTGTATATTTATTATATATGTTATATATGTATTTGTATATTTTTGTATATTCGTTCTGGACAAAAGTAGACCGACCAATCAAGATTATACAGACCAATTTCATATAAATGCAACAGTTAAATAAATAGGCATTCAATCAGTATGGCAGTTATCCACTACCAAGGTATTTCAGAGTGCTATAAAAACAAGAACAACTTTAAAGTGCCCATATTATGCTCATTTTCAGGTTCATAATTTGTATTTTGAGATTATACCAGAATAGGTTTACATGGTTTAATTTTCAAAAAACACCATATTTTTGTTGTACTAACTGCAGATTGCTGCAGCTCCTCTTTTTACCCTGTGTGTTGAGCTCTCTGTATTAGCTACAGAGTGAGGCATCACACTTCTATCGCATCTTTGTTGGGAGTCGCACATGCGCAGTAGCTAGGTAAGGACTACTAGCTAGAAGCTACCGCTGCTAGCAGTTAGCCACCTCAATCTCAATGGCAAAACACTGCTACAACACACACAAGTTAATCCTAATCTACAAAATAAATTGTATAGAACTACTTACATGTCCCTGTTCTGCAGGTATTCCACACAAAGTTGGAAGTGCGCACTCGTTTAGAAGAAGTCTCCCGGCTAATCCTGCCTTGTACTGATTGAAGTTGGAGAAACAGCTAGCTGATGTGGTATTAGCTAAAGTGGTTAGCACACACCAAATGTTTCGGCCGATGACGTAGACGGCCCTGCCGATTTTGACCAGCTCACCCGGAGACTGAAGGCAGGACACATTCAGAAACCTGTATCTCACTCAAAACAGCAGGGATGTTGTTTTTTTTCCAAGTTTGTATGCGTGTGGAAGCACAAAATAACACCCCAAATCCCAGAAAAAGTGATTTTCATAATATGGACATTTTAATCAAGACAGTAAAGTAAGTTAAAGAGAAGGAACAGCAGACACCTGCATCTGTTTTGTCCCAGTAATCTGTCTTCTGTAACAGGAGCTACTGCAGGACAAGGACGGCCTCTGTTTTTCCTCAGCTGGTGCGCTCGAGATTCTGTTCCTCACATGTTAAAAGTGTCATATGGATGTGTATTAAGCTCAGGTCACTTAGCTCCTATGTGCAAGGATGCTCTTAGGTCAAACATCACAGACCTGTTCCTTATGAACATAATGATTTGTGGGTATTTGCGGGTGACTGTTGCTGACGGTGTGTACATTGACAGAGTCAGTGATGTAAATGGAATGTTTCCTTCCTCTTGTGGGCATGAAGAAACTAAGGAAACGGTTGCTAATGGAATGATACAGACTCTGGTACAGGCACAATTGTAAAAGAGATAGTAGCATAATTACACAAGCATAAAAGCATCATCAATACATTATCATATAATTCAAATATTTGCCTTTTTGCTGAATAAGTGTCTTGCTTCCAAGCAAAACGTAGATAAGAAACACAAACATACTGTGAAGTAGCCCGAACACAAGACAGCTGTGTACATTTGCTATCGACTTGATGGGAGCAGTGTCAGGTGTGTGTGTGTGCACAGTGCAGCACATTTCATTTCCAGCTCACATTCCCGTCATATTGCTGACGGGGAGAGCAGCTAGGAGCCTTGCTGACCTCGGCCCTGCCTTTCTCCTTCTGACGGTTGAAGAAAATGTTGCTGAGCAACTGCAAGCCGTCCCTTCCAGCCACAACATCCGTTTCACCGCTGCTCATTTTAGAAGTTTTAAATGACCATTTCTTGAACGTTATAATCACATCCTTGAGACTATATTTATGACGACATTTCTGACAGTATTCTTGAATATGGCTAAGAACTTTTGATGGATCGCATGGCTTGGTGACTAAACAATGAGGAGTACATCCAGGGTCATTTCTTTATGAACTTTGCAATTATTCCCGAGATTTCAAAGCAGTTTCCTGTATTCAGGAGCTGACAGTAAATGACAGATGACCCGCACACGTTCCACAGAAGTCCAAGCCAAATATCCACTTCTGATTAAATCTCTGCTAATGGCCCTCTCTAGCTGATTCTCTCTCTCCTTTTAAAAAAACAAAAATCAGTACACACAGTTGTATACACACACTGAAAGCATAAGATTTGCATACCAGGAGTATTAATGTTTAATAACAGAATGTCTATATTTAGAAAGCTACATTTTAATAAATCCATCTTAAAAAATGTAGCTATTTTATTTTTTTAAACAGAGAGCGGTCAGATTTCTTTTTTTTCCTGACATTTATTTATGTATTATTATATAGCCCAGCATCACAAATCACAAATTTGCCTCAAAAGGTTTTTTACTATGTGTATATTACAGTGTAGACTAAATGACAAAATAAGTACGGTAGTGCTGTCAATCGATTACAATTCTTTATCAAGTTGATCACAGTCATGGGCTGTGATTAATTACGATTAATCGCAAATTTAAAATAATAGGATTTACTTGTAAACGTCTGGGTAGCTCCTGGTAGAGCGTGACAGCCCAAAAAATGATATGTAGAATGTGAACATAAATGAGAAAATTGATTCGGGAGTATGTCAAGCAGCTTCCAGGTCAGCCACAC
Source organism: Gymnocephalus cernua (assembly GCA_023631565.1). NCBI lineage: Eukaryota > Metazoa > Chordata > Actinopteri > Perciformes > Percidae > Gymnocephalus > Gymnocephalus cernua. The sequence goes on along the minus strand of CM042429.1, from coordinate 18,258,761 downwards.
AACCTCCTCTCCACCATGTAACCTGGAAAAAGGACAGGCACACAAACACACAAGAGGCAGAACTGGAGCACAGAATGCACACAAAATAGAGAATGGAACACACTCACAGGGAGAGAGAGAGAGAGAGAGAGAGAGAGAGAGAGAGAGAGAGGCTGAATCTCCTTGAGGACAGATATCCAGATCCAGAGTGCCAGTTCAAAACAACATGCACTTTTCATTCTAACCATAAAATGACAGTTGTTGGCCACTCGTGCATGCTGACGTAACATCCAACAACAATAACACAAGGACTCACTCCTGGGCGTTATCGGAACTCGGCCTAAACTGAGGATATTTGGCAAGGATGTGGAACTAAATGACATCTCATTTTCATGATTAATTTTGACATTTTTGGCTTTGTAGTTTTAGTTTTTACTTGTTCGAGGTCCGGCAGGTATTTCTTTAATGGAATGTCAAGTAAATACTTGCTTCTTGCACGTTAGCTACTCTACATTAGTTGTTTGGCAAACTGCTGTCGTACTCCATGTTAGTTAGGATGTTGATGGTAGGAAATGGTGTTTAATAGAGATGTGTCGGTCGTGAACAAGTAGGCTTTACAAGCCGGCTTCTTTCCGGCTCCTGTCTGTCTTTTTGTAAACAAGACACAATAATAGCATGACTATTACTATATTCCTATAGACTTGTCTCCAAAAAAGGGCTTGGACTCATGGCCTCTAATGTCCTGGCCAGCGCCCTGTAATTGCGATCTATGGTATGTTCATTGCCAACGGGTTTTTTTTTTTCCAGGAAGTGCATTCTTGTACCACTCATAACATGTACAAAAACAATTGTCTCAAAGAGCCACAATGTGCAGTACGCTGGGGTTTGCATCCTGTATTACTATGTATACTTATGGTTAAGGTTAGGGAAAAACTATGACCACCACTGCCACTGTTACTAATAATAACATGAATAACGATGTGTTCAGGCAGACAGCAAAGCAAATTTGCTGACTTTCTATCTGAACAGTTAATGAGCTACTCCAGTTACCTTTTCAGTTTTGATAAATGTGTTGTGGCCTTTTCAATCACGTCCAGCTGACCTTCACCTGCTACAAATGGGAATGATTTGTTGTACTAAAGTACTTTTACAAAGTTATAACATCATCAAAACTCGTTCATGTCTACAAGTCCACAACACCAATCTGTCAAAATGACTTTTTCGAAAAAGAAACAAGACATGTGGTCTCAGGAATCTCACGCAGCCTGAAGGTTAGTTATTTTTTCATCAAAAAGGTCAGGTATTGGAGCTGGGCTCAGGTCTGGACACGCTGAATCCCCTCCATCACAGACTAAAAACCTGACAGAGAATTCCTCAGGATACCATTCAATCATACACTGAATTGACAGATATTTACACGGATGTGTGGGAGTCCGGCGGGTGGTATCTAATCTGCAGCTAAACAAATAGTATTGACAAACTTGTTTGTCTGACTTACTTGAAATACATTAATTCACTCTTTTACCTCAAGGAACTGCTGTTCCTGCTGTGTTTGTCATTGTATGTATATGATTGCATAAGCCTGACCTAGTTGTGTGTTATCATAGTTTTCCATATACTTTACCTGAAGAGAGATTAAGCAGCCGGTAGATAAGTTGATGTAAAGAAAACACACTCTGAGCCTTCAGTAAGAATAAACTTTGAACACTAACACGAGATTTAGTTTGATCTTTACTGTAACGAAGGGGGATTCCAGGCCAGAATTTTTTAAGTCAAAATTGACTTTTTGACTGACAATGTTCTGACTGACCATTCCGTAAATGCCAATTCAGGTTTTTCTCTGCCTTGACAAAGACGTTTGACCTTATAACACGGAAGAGTGGGCACACTACAGTCTGTAGAGGGATTCCCTGCTTCCATGGACAAGATCTTGTCTTCTTAGACTGCAGTGATAATGGAAGTAATTTGAAATGGTGGTTGTATGTGAGCCTTATTACAGATAAGCCATCTTAGCTGGCCAGCCACTTCTGTAATTGCCATGGATAGCAATATCCGCTGAGTGGAGAACTGGCCTGTCTAACTGGCTTTGCTCATAAAACACCAAGTGTATACTGTTATACTGTAAAATGGCTGCCCAGCAACAATCAACATTATGAGTTTGACTGCTCCAATTCACAACAAGTAATCATTATTAGAGATTTTTAAATGTTTCACGGACTTAAATACCCAGAAGTTAGTAAATCATTGAACATCATTAAACTGCAAAGTGCTCTTTAAAAGCTGCGCTAATCAATATTTGAATATAAACATGGCAAAAATGACTGTGTTAAAGGTCACATATTATGCTTTTGTGTTTTCTGTCATATCTACAATTTTATGTTGTATTTAAACTTGCCCAAAATAATCAAATAATGAGGCTGCCAGTGTCCTTAAATTCTACCCAGTGCGGGTCACATTACTCCTGAAACATTTTCTGTTATATAATTTGGTTGAAAAGCCTTTATCTGTGATTATTGACTTTATAAAGACCTGCTATATTCTATCAGTGTCAACTGCTAACTAAAGAAACTACATGGCTAATGGCAGTAAACAATGTCATCTTGGCTGCCAATGTTGTTAAATTCTCCCCAATTCCAGGTTGCATTACTGCTGAAACATGTCCGATTGGGTAGTGTGGTAGAAGCCTTTTTCTGCGATTTTTGATGGTAGAAAGTGCTGCTAACTATTAAGTAGCTACATGCTAACGCGACATAGTTGTAATCTTGGCCAATATTGGTCATTTCTCTGGTCACTATGGCAATGTACATCCATGAATCTGGGGGGCGTAGATTCTGAAGGTGGGGTTGAATTTGTTTGGAAGTGAGTTCATATATCAAAAATCTTTGTGCAGCATCGCTTACTACACCCTTAAGATACAATGTCTGGGAACCATAAATGTCTGTACCAAATATCAAGGTAATCCATCAAAGGCTACATCGAATATCTTTTGCTACGTTTACACCTCACATTCACATTGCTCTGGAGTTTCAGAGCCCCTAAACCAGAGAAATTTGAAAACACTACAGACCCATTTTGGTGTGGAAGCTGCGGGGGCCTTTGCAACACCAACTCTGACGGCAACGTTTCGCCGCCTGATTGGGTCACGACGTCTCGTTCTCTGACTAAGCTACTAACGTTATCATGGCAACTACCTGCAACCGGCAGAGTAAACATGATGCCTTGTGTTACGCATTACATTGCATTGCATTACATGTCATTTAGCAGGCGCTATCCAAAGCGACTTACAATTGCTATATATCAGAGGTTGCACGCCTGGAGCAACTATGGGTTAGTGTCTTGCTCAGGGACACATTGGTCGATGTATCGCAGTGGGACTCAAACCCAGATCTCCTACACCAAAGGCATGTGTCATATCCACTGTGCCGTCACCACCAAATATACGCATGCCAAGTATACGAGAATGTTGATGAGATATGCGGTGTGTAAATTTAAATGGAGATTAGTTCTAAAAACACTTGTGTGCACGCCGTTAGCTTTTGGCTCAAAACTCCGCTTAAAAACCAAAACGTAGCAATGTAAATGTAGCCTAATACTTGTTGAGATAGCTCAGTCTGGACCAAAGGTGGGCCACCAGACCGACATTACCATTTCCTGAGCTATGCCACTGGTGTGGCTAGAATTATCTTGGTTTATTTCAGCACTTTAATCTGCTATATTCAATGTAAGATTACATGTTTTCAATATTGCATTATCCTTTGATATAACCACTATTTCACTCTATGTGATTTGCTTCCCTTCTCATTCACACCGTTGTAAATAAAGATCCTTTCCTGGATTATCTTCGAGGTGAAATAGAGAGTAAGGATGATTAAATCAGTTCATATCCTCATCTCGTGATCATCCTCGGCTTGTGATTTACCATCTGAGATTTTATGTTAATATCTTGCTGATAGGCACTGACAGTGTTTGGGGGAAAGTTCTCTGTTTGATAAATGAAGCATTGACGCCTTTATTCCCAACTTCATTAAAATTGATTAAGAGATTTTCAGACGAGCAAAATGCAATCCTTTCCATTTAAGGATTCAGCCACTGCATCGCTGCTTCTCTCCCTGTTCCAGCTTCCCAGGGGAGTTGCCTGACAACTGCACTGGCTCCTTTAAAGCATCAGGAAGGAGTGCTGGGAGGCAACACTACCTAATTGGCTTTTTGGACAAGAAAGTTAGCCTACTTGATGCCATACTAGAAATCAGAGCTTGTAGAGTAAAGTTGTTAAAACCACACAGCCAAATTGAAGCTACAGTGAAAGTCTTGGTCTGGAGGGCAATTTGGTACTAGCAACAACATCAACTTCAATTTCCCGTCTGCTGCTTCTTTAAGTGTGTAGTGTCAGTTAGCCAATGTTAAGTTTTCTCTTTTAAAGTAAGGAATTTATCACGTCAGAAAAAAACATTTCACATGTGGACAATTTTGGGACTCCCATTGGATTTGGGATATTTTACACACAAAATGTAAGACAGCACAAGCAAAAAGAAACACTTTCACATGTAATATCACACAGGAAGCACCTTTTACATGTAAACAATTTACAAGCCAAGCCAAGTCCCAACAGCTACCGCTGCCCCCCAATGACCCTAACACATGTGGGTTGTTTGTTTCACATGTGAAAACATGATTGCGTATGTACTTGTTTGCAACATTTTCCCAGCTGAACTAAAATGTTGTGCCCATGAAGAGTCAAAACAAAAACAAAACCTTGTTTTCAATTTTAACTAATGCATATTTCAATTTTACTTTATTTAAGAAACAAATGATACAATTAAAAAAGTATGTAGTAATAGATTTTCTTTTGAATATTAAAAAGCACTTAAATTTATCATATACATAAAAGAGGTGATGTGATCCCTGATTAATGAGAATAAGAATGTGTTTACAGTCCCTGCTCTATTTATTTATAGCAAATGGGTAAGAGCTGGGATTCATTTTGTGATCGCCCTCTGTGACACACTCAAGCATGCTCTTGTCATAGATTAGTATAATGCAGACACATCTAAACACAAATGTGTCTCTTACACTAACTAAAAAAGCAATGGAATTAAGTCTTGAACATTTCACTGAAGACACTTGGGTTTACTGGAAAGAAAAAGTATGTGCTCTACTCAAACTAAACAAATGAGAAAAGAAATTCTGCTTTCTTTCTTTTAGAATTTTAAATTTGGTGGATTTATGAGGACTATGGTTAACTGCTCCTCAGATCTCTGCAGGGTAAATCCAGACAGCTAGCTAGACTATCTGTCCAATCTGAGTTTTCTCTCTCTCAAAACAATTTTGCAGCGGCTCTGTGCGGAGTTTAGCGTCGCCCATGACGATTGTGATTGGTTTAAAGAAATGCCATTAAACCAGAGCAGGTTTTTCTCCCATCCCCGAATGCTATGTGGAGTAGCAAAGCAAGACTAAGTTTAATGAAACTGTTCAATTAATTTGGATTTAAATGAATTGTTCTTTAATGTGGATCCACAAAATATTAAGTTGTTATTATATGGAATGTCACGTGAATCAATAAAATATACTTTTTCGGCATTGTAGGTTTCTCTATTTTATGCACCTCAAGCAGATCTGAAGCAGACATATGGTACAGTGGTTAGCAGTCAGGGCAGGAAGTGCAGCTGGCAGCAGGTGGAGATGATTGACAGCTTAGATTTTTTCAGATGCCTCTTTTTACTGTATTTCATAAGGTTAGATTGTCATATTGTTTTGTATTTTGCTTATTAGGCAGGCTATCCAAACTGATTTGGGTTGAATGACAACTTTCAGTGCTGCCGGTAAAGAGCTTTAGATACTACATGTCGGATAGTCAGAAAACGTCATATTTTTCCAACCTTGTTGTCAAAGTTTATGGGTTGATGTTGATTTATAGACATGAGTGCTGTACAGAGGGAGGCCGCTCACTGAGAAACCCCATTTCGGGGCTTGAACACCTGCTTTTGTCAAACAATGCATCAGCATGAGAGCTAGAAAATTGTCCTAACCTTTTTGAAAACCACTCACTAAACAGCCACATGTGGCTTAATGCAGAAAACCTCTTAGATTCAATATTTCCTGTTGCGATTGCAGAAACCCTCCTCCCTTGGGAGCTATGAATAGAGCTCTGCAATAAGGTTAGCAGACAAGTGTATTACTGTTCACTCAAAAAGGCTTACAAACTAAATGTTGTGTAGCTCTGTAGTTTAGATTGTGAGTAGTTGCCATCACTAACAAGATGTTGTCAGAATTTGTGAGGTTGATTCTATGATCTGATTATCTTGTTTTCAGTGCCAAAGGAGAAAGTTACCTCAGGGGGTGATGCCACTCTCTTTTAATCCAGAGACCAACATGTAAAGGTGTGATCTGGCTTGACAGCCAGGATGGGAAAAAAAAAAAAAACAACAACTCTCAGGTCCGTGGTTTACTCTCTGCGCTCCACCTGAGTCTTCATGCCCAGAGCAGCTTACACTTACCTCACGCATCCATTCCCCTCTGTGGCTCTAGTGGAGCCTGAGGAGTGAGGTGAGTTATTTTGGGTTCATGTGGGCTTCTTTTTAGAGGGGTGAGACAGTGTGCATCCATTGATCCTTGGAAACCTAAGGAGGGTCCTTAACCTTTTCCATCCTCGATCACTTCGACATTTTAGCTATTGCATGTGACACATTATAGATTGCCCGTTTGATAAGCCTGTCACTTGTGATTAGCAATGTGACAAGCCCAAGGTTAAGATCTACCATCCCTGTCTGCAGACAGCGTTAGCAACCAAGCCTTGAACCCGGGGAAGGGCTGCATTTGTGTTCATAGGTCTGATGTAAATGGACAGCAAAGCTCCATGTCAAAACCTCTGTCCTTTAAGGCTCATTAAACCCTGCTGGTGCACGGCCACCTACAGGCAGACTGGTAGACAGGAGGGGAGGCACACAGCCAGGCAGGGAGGCTAGCAGAAAGACCAGTAAGCACGCAAGCAAGCATGAGCGCGGTATAGCAGGCTCCTGACAGAGATTAACAGACTCTTGTTCTTCATGCTGCCTACACACCTGATTAATGAGGACAGGCCCGCTGGAAAGCTGAGTGAGGTGGCAAGTACAGACCGAGGGGGGATAAGTAGGCAAAGAGAGAGGGAATAAAAGAGAGACAGATATTAGGGACAGAGGTAGGGAGAGTGAGGCAGAGAGAGGACTTTGGAGATAGCAGACAGAAAATCAATTACCAGGCTTCAACAGAGATCCGACTTTCAAAGCTCCTCACTTCAGAAGTTTATATACACATCTTTATTCTAGACAAGTTTACGTTTGTAATATCATCCTATATTCATTATAGATTCAGCCTGAAGATTCTGATGTGGGGGAAAAAAAGCTCTCTTCTTTTGATAATGCAGCTCTCAGCCTCATGGTGAAATAGAACAGTTCTGCTTTGTATACATGCCAGTCACAGTGATTAAATGTTCACATAATTACATGTCTCCTCGTTACATGATTTAATTATTCACAAAACAATGTATCATTTAAAATATAATACCTGCATGTTATTGTATAAACAGTGTACCCAGATGGGTAGCGAGAAGAGGTGAGACATTAGATTCATTATTCATTACAATTTCCATTATTTAAATATGTATAGTGTGTGATCTTAAAGTGCCCATATTATGAAAACTTTTTCTGGGATTTGGGGTGTTATTTTGTGTCTCTGGTGCTTCCACACACATACAAACCTTGAAAAAAATCTATCCATGCTGTTTTGAGTGAGATACGGTTTCTGAATGTGTCCTGCCTTCAGTCTCCTGGGTGAGCTGTTCAAAATCTGCAGGGCTTGTTACGTAACTAGCCGAAACCACGGGCTAAACACAACCGTTAGCATGCTAGCACTAGCGTTAGCATGCTAGCTCGTTCTCAATGGCGAAGCACTGCTACAACACACACAAGTTCACTATAATTTACAAAAGAAGTACTTACATCTGCACCCTCCTTTAGAAGAAGTCTCCAAGCTAATCCTGCCTTGTAGCTAACTGACCAAAGTTGGAGAAACAACCTTTCTTTTACTTTTTTTTAAAACCGGACGTGACGATTTTTGAAGAGAGGGTGTAGCTGGGAAAGATGACGTGGCCAAGCCATTGTTGTTTATGGTTGCAATGGCGTTGCGCCTAGCTAAACACTAAAGAGGGAAAGTTGCATATTTTCAACCCTTCTGAATTAAGTTTTCCAGCGGAGATTTACCGGTGGGTAAACATGGTCGGCTGGGTACTGGCACCAGTCATCTGCATGTACAGCAGGACAGAAAATCAGCTCTCATCAACCTTCCCTTAAGTTAACAGCCAGCGCTAGCAGTAGCTAAGTAGCTTGGTTGGCAGAACGCTGAACAAGACATTTTTAGGCTGCAACAGCCTACAATAGCTTCATCCATTTGGATTTTTCATACCCCCAAAGGTCAGCACTGTCTAGACAGCTTGCTATTGTTGTCAAAATGATCCAAAGTTGAACTTTAAAGAAAATTCCATTGTTTTTTTCCCCCAGGAATGAACCAATTTAATTCACAAATCAATTTAAAAGAAATCACAAAAAACGTATCACAAAATGTTGCCATTTGAAATGCTTTTGTGTTACGGCCTTAGGTCAACACTTAAACATATAATCTGTAATTTTCTGCAGCTAGGGGTCTCCACAGGGGTCACTCAATCGAGACATGGACATTTTAATGATGTCTTCATTGTCTTCATTGTTAAACAACAACCATTTGTCTGATGAAAATGTATCTATTCACGGACGAGTTAATATATCAAAGTTTTGCTCTTTACTTTTAGTAACGTTAATTCATGTAAAGTCATTCTAATGAAATAGCTGCAGTGTTTCCCACATAATTAGATTTCATTTGTGGTGGTCTACTGAGCAAGCAAGATAATATCATAATATATTTCACGTCACTGTCTCCTCTCAGATTTTTTTCACCTCTGGGGGGAAAGAGGTTTGTTGTGCTTTCTGACACTGGTATAGACTTCACTCTCTCACTTTGCTGATGGTGGGGGGTTTAATTGGCAAGTGCAATTCATTATGACATAATTAATGAAAGTATGATGTTGTGTGGCAGACAAAATGCTGTAGTACTGTTACTGAGTATAATTATGTGACATTGTATGATCTAAAATTACATATCATCTGGTGCTTCCGGACGTTTGCCGTGTTTTGATGGAAGCTAGAGGGGTTAAAGGTTATATGACGCCATTGACAGGTGACCCAAAATGACATTTGACAAAGATTTTAGGGTATGAACATTGTTGAAAACATTTTAGATAATATAAGTACACAATTAAAAACAATATATTACATAGGTATGGTCATTTTTAGACATTTCAATGAAGAAATCTTACATATTACATCTTTAAACACTCTTCCTGCTTTGTGTCTAAAGAGTTGTTCTTTTGCCTGAAAGTAATACCTGCAAGTACCAGTAGCCCAGTGCGCTGTGTGAAGTTTAAGACAAAACCAAAAGCAGGAAATAATTTCACATCCAGAGCAGCCCTTATTTTATCCCCAATAAAGATGTAACACAGTGCCAACCCTGCCAGTGAGACTCCAGCTGTGGACTATGGTGGTAAGTTTCGGCAGGGGGGCTGCCGCCTCAGTATGGGTCCAACTGGATGGCGTGACAGGAGAAATGTCAGCCACTGCTGAACCCCAGTGAGCTTGGTTTCTTGCTGGCTGCGACAGAAAAATATAGATCTCAACTCGCTGCCATTAGGAAAGCAGACAATGGTTAAGTGTTCACATCCCCAAAGCTTGGACTAAATGAAAATAATCTGATCTATACGTGAACAGCCATAGAGAAAATATTTTTGTATACAAATCTTAATTATAGCTATCTTCAACCAGCATGTGCAGGGTACTCCAAAGGACAGCCCAGGATGTGAATGAATCAGAACCCTTTCACTGCTATCTTCCATCACTATATGAAGCTTCCATTATGAAGCAAGCATTCACATCTTCAGTAAGGGTTTTCAAAAGAAATTTGACATTCACAATTCACATGACAGGTACCATATACAAAGCTATGCATAGTTCACCTGCTTGCTCGCTCCATTTCACTGATGCACACATTAAAAGGTGTTTGCCATTTTTTGCTGGGAATGAGCTGTCAGCCTCTTTCACCTGAGCTTGAGAAGATGTGGGCTTATCACAATAATGCATTGCAGAATGAATGTTAATGGAGGAAAGGCCACGCACATGGAGGCTGTTGGAGCTCTGAACAGCCTCTTGACACTCTCGTCAGCCTGAGCTGTCACGGTTAAGACAACAGTGTTGGCAGAAATGTGCCCACTGACCTTATTGCTTTTCTGATCGCTTTCTTAAGGATTATAGAAATAAGGAGCTCAGTAATAATAGCCACAACATTTCTTTGTTTATGGGTAAACCTCAGGGACTTGTAAAACAGTTAGATGAATGCCAGCAATTTATAGTATGTTGTTCACAGTAAATAGCTTATGGTGTTTGCTGTTTAGCAGGTCATTTCTAAAAGGAAATTGCAGGTTATCACTGCACAAAGGCTCATTTTAAGAATGCTTTCTGATAATATAAACAAGGGTTCAATTAAACACAATGAAACCAAACAAAAAACAAGTTGGGGTGCCAGCATGGCACCTGCCTGCCTGGAGCGAAAGTGAGACCAGACCTCATGGAATCACCCAGCTTTATAGACTGAGGCCAATCCCCCAATGAGGTGGGAGGAGCCAGTCAATCAGGCACTCCTTCATGGTGATTTTTTAATGGCGTTTTTCCCTTACATGGTACCTGCTCGACTTGCCTCGACTCTACTCACCTTTTTTGGTTTTCCATTACGAAAAAAAGTCCCTGGTACCTGCTAACAGGTACTTTTTTTAGTACCACCTCAGTCGAGGTTCCAAGCGAGCTGAGCCGATACCAAAGGTGATGTGAAAGCGACAGACGGGGGTGTCCTGAACAAATCTGCCATTTTTAAATAGAACAAGGACGGTTGGGTTTAGGAAACGTGACACGTGGAACATGATCAACGGGACGTGGGACAACAACGGCACGGTTGGGTTTAGGAAAAGAAGAACGGGACGGTTGGGTTTAGTAAAAGAGGAAACGTGACACGTGGGACACGATCCCCGGTCTCCTGGGTGAAAGTCCTGTGTTGTTTGACCCATCAACCACCAAAACCAACCTCCCTATGCTGATTTTCTGGCTTTCATACTACTCGCTACTGTAGTCGCTCTTAAAGGGGTGATAGAATGCAAAACCGGTTTTACCTTGTCATAGTTGAATAACAACAGTTTGGTGGGTAATTAGGACATACATAGAACCTCAAAATCCCATAGACACCTCTTTACTCTGCAAATCTCACTATTTGAAACTGCCTCTGAAAACGGGCAAATCCCAACGAACCACCGAGTTGACGTCAACTCGGTGGCTCCTCCTTATTACAATCCTTATTTGGCTCTAGTCTCTACCTTTGTCACGCCCCAACATTTACATAGGCTACACCACTGACCTGAGGTCAGCTTAGCTAGTCTTCTGAATCTAGGTCGCACAGATCTCAGCAATTTTATACACTACTTTTTTATGCAAGGAATCAACTATGTAGAGGTCAAATATGTGCCGTTTTTACGAAAATTGATGACTAATTGTAAATTTTGTCCGACTGTGCATTGTAAGACCTTAGGGTAGCTGTAATATAAGTGGCGTGACGAAATTCAAAGTGTAAATATACTATAATTATGCTGAAAGTGAAGCTACCTAGCCGCGATCTTTACACATAGGATTGAAGGGATGCTAGCAGCTAACTAAAGCCCTCAAATTCATATAAATGCATTAAATTGAAATCGGACACAAGTGTTAGCTTTGTTAGACCTTAGGGTAGCTGTGATATAAGTGGTGTGACGAAATTCGAAGTGTAAATATATGATAGTTATGCCGAAAGTGGAGTGGCAAACTTTCCATAGGATTGAATGGGACACATAGCTAGCCTGCTAGCAGCTCATCCTAAATAGACCCCTCATATTCAGAAAAATACATTAAATTGAAATCGGACACTAGTGTTAGCTTTGTAAGACCTTAGGGTAACTGTGATATAAGTGGCGTGACAAAATTCTAAGTGTAAATATACTATAATTATGTCAACAGCCAGCAGATGGCCAGGTCCGCGGAGCTCCGCGGAGGCCCGAGTCCCGGTAGTCCAGTAATCCAGAAACGGTGACTTTTCTCTGGGTATGGAGTGCAGCGGGCTGCCACTGTCTCATCAGACTGTGTGGAGGATCTGAAGTCCGACACGTCTTACCAAATTTGCAATTAGCCATCAATTTTCGTAAATCGGCCCATATTTGAGCTTTATATAGTTGATTTCTCACATAAAAAAAACTCTCAGAAGTGAATTTAGTAACTAGCTAAATATGAGACCTGCTGTCTCGTCTCCAATGTATGTGTATTGGGGTGCTCAACCAATCAGTGCACAGCTCATCTAAATATTCATGAGCATACCATATTTGGAAGAAAAGCTCTCGTTCCAAATAGAGCCATTGCACAGAGATGCAAAAGGACCCACAGAAAAGCACCTGGGACATTTTCAGCCCAACCAATGTTGCATACCCTATTAGGAGACCTTAAGGAACAGTGTGAAATACCTGATATAATCATTCTATCACACCTTTAATGCTACGTCATCTTCTCACTGAGAATCGTGCTGTGATCACGAAAGATGCTTCAAAATACATTAGCTTAAAAAATGTGCTGACCATCACGAAAAAAACCCCGACATAAACATGTTTGTGTACACAAATCAAATAGAATAAATTACGTGACCATTTCACAAACTGCCGTGAGACTGGGTTGGAGAGGCGGATAACAGAGCTTTCCAAAGCAGCATCCAGCTTGCCACAACACAGATGGGCCTTGTGCCTCATCACAGACGGCTCTCTAACAATTTACCTGATTTAAAGGCCCCTTATAGCAGCTGTGATTCAGTCTGAATAAACAAGGAGCAGATGGCCACTTGGAGGCACAAGTGTCAATCAACTGGGATGGAAGGCAACAAGAGATTCCGGAGAGCTTTAAGATGCCTGTTTGAGAACATGCAAATGTATGCATGCACATACACGTACACACAAACACTGGTCAGGCCAACATATGAGGTCTGCGTTAGCCTTTTGACTCAAATTGGATACATGCTATTACAGAAAGTTAACTTTGACTTCTTTCTCTTTTACCCAGTCCACATCAAAATCGTCACTGTATTTATTTGTAAATTACACTTCTGATCAAATTTTACAACACCCACCTGTGGATGTCACCCCCTTTATATTTAAAGACAAGGTGTGGTGTTAGAACATGCACAGTAGCCAGAGTAACCACTCTTTGTGTCCACATTCTTTGTTAGATTCATTATCCTAAATTATCAACTTCAAGGTGCCCTGTGGAGTTTTGTAAACAAACCAAAACACATTGTGTTTCATTTTGCCCGCAGGGAAAACACATGAACTGGTTTTCACCCATTTCATCTGACATCTTCCACAACAGAGATAACCTGGCATTGACAACCAAGGAGCCCAATCGAGCAGGGTATCCGACACGTGCAAAAACAAACAGCCTTGGTTCTATGATTCTCACTTCGGGTGCAAGAGGTATATAATCTCTTTGAAACCAATATTTAGAAGGATGTAAACAGTGAATTGATAACAGAATATATCCACATCAGACAAGTAAGTATTACAATTTGACTGTGAGCCAACCTGCAAATATCAGGACGGTGAAACTGAAGCAGCTAAATGGAATTCAGAGTGTAGTCATCTGCTCTTGCTAATGTGACATGTCTAAATGTGTTCTATGAAAACAGTTATTGCAGAACCCTGTTTCATTTTGCTGCAGGGAAACCACATGGAATGAGTTTTAAGCATTTCATCTGACGCTTCCACAGCGATTCTGTGGCTAGTTGGTCTCTAAGTATGATTCTTGCTTAGGGTGCGAGAGGTCCAGGGGTCAAATCCCAGAAAGCCCACAATACAAAACTATAATCTATCTAAATCCAATCTTTAGAAGGTTTAAAACAGTGAATTGATAACAGAATATATCCACAGCAGACAAGTAAACCACGATAGTTTGAATGTGAGCCAGCATGCAAATATGAAGACGCTGAAGCCGAAGCAGCTGATTGGAATTCAACATTCAGTCATGTGCTTTTCCCAATGTGACATGTCTAAATGTGTTCAATGAAAACACCTACTGCAGAACCCCATTTGATTTTGTTGCAGGGAAAGCACATTATATGTTTTTTTTTCATAAGAAAGATGACCTGTCTTTGACAACCAAGTTGCCAAAGCGAGCAGGGTTTCCCGCATGTGAAAAAGCAAACAACCTTGATTCTGTGGCTCGTTTGTCTAGGAGGATGATATTCGCTTAGGAATGCGAGGGATCCCACGTTCAAATCCCAAACGAGCCAACATCATCAAACTATAGTCTATCTAAACCCAATTTTTAGCAGGTTTAAAGTAGGGTAGCTCATTCTGTCAGGTGGGAAATATTTATCAGACTGGCCTAATGTTGTGTTAAAATGTGATAAAATCTGGTTTGTAATTAAATTAGGGGTAAGCATATGATGTGTGCCTTTGAGGTATAGACAGGTGATGTCTTGTGTCTGCCAGAGAGAAATCCCAGGTTCTCCTCATAGTCACATCACAGTGATAGTCACATCACTACACATGTAGTTGCCAGTCAGAGACTGGCACAAGGCCAACTGCCTGAGGCTTTGGCTAGGGAGATGCGAAGTCAACTAAAAGAGAGCTGAGTCAGCAACATGACATCAACAAGGGTCTTCCCTAAGAAGGAGGTCCTTAGACTCAAAAGTATCCAGTTGGATTTTTAAGCAGCATGTCCTGAAAACTGTTATTGGAGGATTTCTTTTGGGGGAAAGTCTCTTCAGTAACCTGTCTGGAACGTACTCAGGTTTTATGTGTGGTGAACTCTTTTCAAGCACATTAATATCTCAGAATATTCACTTGGAATCTCAAAGTAATGAGAAACTTTAAAATATTGACTTAGAATCTCACAATATTGATTTAGTATCTCAAAATATTGACTTAGTATCTTAGAATATTGACTAACAATCTCAAAGTAATGAGGAACTTGAAAGTTTTAACTTAGCATCTCAACATATTGACTTAGTATCTCAATTTATTGACTTAATATCTCAAAATACTGACTTGTTGTCTCAATATATTGACTTAGAATCTCCAAATATTGACTAACTGTACAGTGACTATGCATGGGGGATGGTTAAGAGTCAATGTCAGTGGGGGTTACAGGCCTTGTTAATAAGGCTGACTGCAGAGGGGAAGACAATGTTATGTTGTGAGGTTTTGGTCCTGATAGACCACAGCCTCCTGCCAGAGGGAAGGGGTTCAAACAGTTTGTGTCCAGGGTGAGCCGGATACAAGTGAGTTTATAAAACCTGCTGTGTCATGTGAGTCCACCAGCTTTATGGAAGTGTAATAATAATTAAATAAAAACGAGGCTTGTCATCATTGGAGGCAATCTCAATGCAGAGAGATATAGAGATGAGATTCTGCAACCAGTGGCAATCCCATATCTCCACAGTCTGTGACCAAACTCTATCCTCCAATATGACAACGCTCGCCCCCACAGGGCGGGGTTTATCAGAGACTACCTCCAGAATGTGGGAGTGGAGAGGATGGAATGGCCTGCCAGCAGTCCTGACCTCAACCCCTTTAACACTTGTGGGATCAGCTTGGGCGTGCTGTTCGTGCCAGAGTGACCAACACAACCACGTTGGCTGACTTGCGACAAATGCTGGTTGAAGAGTGGGATACCATCCCACAGCAGTGTGTGACCAGGCTACCAGCATGAGGACGAGGTGCCAGGCTGTTGTGGCTGTGTATGGTTCTTCCACACGCTACTGAGGCTCCTGTTTGTGAAATGAATAAATTGTTATATTGCCAATATGTCTTGTTTCGTCAAACTTCAATCATCCAATCCACCAAACACCAAATGAGTCAATGGCAGAATAAGCTGTTTGGCATTGGCAGAGGAGATTTGGCAAATTTTTCATGGGCGCAACCCACATACTCAGCGCTGCTGCTCAGCCCACAAATGCATGTTCCTTACAAATAGGGCACCATTTGAAAGGGAACTAAACATGCTTTACAATGTTATAAGATTTATTGCCAAAAAGCATTGTTGCCACAGATAAATAATCTACCAAACACAAATTTCTTACTTCTTGTGCTAAGTTTATACCTCTGGTGACTGACTGCCCTTCCAGACACAGGGAAGATAGACTGATCTGCAGCTCAATACTGCCACCAAGTGGAAGAAATATATTACAAGTTACTTCTAATGCTTTGTTGATGGATTATCACATACTTTAACAGATGTCAAAGTTTAGTCAGGATTTCATTATTCTTAATGGAAGCACATAATCACACATAATCAATATAATGTATATACCCAAATGAAATACCCCAAATCCAATCATTCAAGAGTGTTGTATGCAAGGATGTAACTTTGGGTTCAACATTAGGGGGTTGAGCAAAATTGCAATTTTGAGCATATCAAACACTTCATTTCCCCACATTCTGGTGAATTTGGGCATTTTCTGCATCAATTTATGGTGCAAAGTTATTTAATTATGTTATTTTCTTATTTTTTCTTAACATTCAAAATATTTGATATACATAATATATATATATATATATATATATATATATATATATATATATATATATATATATATATATATATATATATATATATATATATATATATATATATATGTTTTTAGTTTGGGTTGTGGTGGTCAGTTTTAAAATGTGGGTGAAAAAAAAATCTAATATTTGTGTGTGTGTGTCGCATACCAGTCTTTTAGTGTGTCTCGATCCATGGTGTCACATTGGCTAGCAGGGTTTTACATACACAGTGCATGGATGTACTAACAGTGTCCACATACTTTTGGCCATTAAGCGTTTCATGCACAAACCTCTCTCAGTCCATTGGTTATCATTTCTTGTGACGCATTTTTTTTCTAGCCAATCAGGTTGGATTTGTCAACCGGGTGGTGTTGCGGGAACTGCCAAACACTCAAATCAACAAACATGTAAGGAGGAGGAGGAGGATGTTTCAACAAGTGTTCAGTTGAGAGAGCTACCAAAGTCGAGTCTTTCATGTGAGTTCTGTCGATGCAAGAATGATACATGTACGCTAATGAAAGCTTAGTGCGTGTTCCGCATGCAGTGGGAAAGGTTAGCTTACTTTGCCAGCCAGCTAACGTTACTAGCTAAGTAGATAAACTACTTAGCTAGCTACTGTTAGCTGTGTCGGAAGTAAGGCAATACGTCCTTCAAAATACAAATGGGGGCTCACGTTACTACCATAGCCGGTAAAAATAACACCAAATACGACACTGTCTTTTGTGCTGAGTTACCCCATGTGACTTGGTCACCTTAATAAGTGGGGTGGGGTGGTTAACGCACGATTGCGTTAACGCATTGCGTTTAAATGTCGATTCAACTATTGGACGATCTTGGTTACGATTTTATTTTGACAGTTTTGACCGGGAATTGTACTGTTTCATTCTATCTCGATGATGGCTAGCTTACAACGTTTTTCTCTCTTAACTGTATTTGGAAAATCCAATCCAATGTACAATAGATCTTCGCATTGTCTTTAGGTTATTATAAAATATTCGGCATAATCTGTTTTAGCAAATATCATTTTATTTCCGTACAATGTCACCTTTTTATGGTTTTACGTTACAGTAATCGCTAGCGGTAGAGCATTTCGATTCCAGAACACAGTGGGATGGGATTACTGAAAAAAAAATAACTAGACCTGTAATTAAAGTGCTCCTTGGTGTATTGCCTGTTTGTTAAATAAGGAAATGAGAACTTGAAAGATTTCATAACAGTGCTTAGCCTGCTCTTTACAACTCTTAAATTCCTTTCACAAGACATAGCTAGCGAGGTGTCTCTTATCCAATTAAAGCCAATTACGTCACTCACTGGTAAACTCCTGTTTTTTAGAACGTGTTTTTAAAAGATTTGTAAATGTCTTTATTCCTTAAATACACATCTGAATCACTTGCAATGAACAGGGACATCACATGAAATTCATTCTGATTGATCTGTTTTCCACAATACAAAACTTAAGGGTTGTTTGTTTTTTGTCATTAGAACTGGCAGATACTAAATCTAGTCCCACCATACTGGTATTGTGTTGGAAAAATTAATATATTAATTTAGGTGTCCTTATACACTAGTAGTGCAGTGCACATTCAAAACATGCCTGCTTGAACGGGTCGATTGCTTTGCCTGTGGTATTGGGCCCTAAACAGCTAAAATGTATTACGTTTAGATATGAAAAATACTGACTTGTGTTACTACCGCTTACAGTGAATATAAGCTCTTAATGAACATGAACATCTATTTATTTAAACACTAACGTACTATATATATATATATATATATAGGGCTGGGACGATATGCTTTTGTCCCGATTCGATTCTTTCACGATACATGGGTGCCGATTCGATTTGTATTGTAATTTTCAATTTATTACGATTCAATAGTATTGAGGATTGCAGTTTTCTGTTTCTTCTTTCACAAAAACAAAAGTTGAATAATACCCTTCTAGAATGAAGTTGAATGAGACATTTCTCATTTCTAAAAAACAATTGTTTTCTAAAAAGAATGCACATTACATTATTTCATTTGTAAAGAAGAACATAACATGGATTTTCTGCATTTTCTGCTTTTGGTCTGTTTTGCTGGAAACTGATATGATGTAGTCGCCGTCAGCAGTACCGTATGAACTGAAAATACTTAGGTGAATCATTGGTAAAATAAAAAATAAACACAACACATATGATTTTTTTTCTTCCCACCCCTAAGTGTCACCTATTGCATTTCATGCTTCAAAATATGCTAGACATATGATGTGTAACTTCTTTCCCCAAAATGTTTGTCATTGTGTCAGTTGTCTGGGTCTTCGTTGGCTGATGGAGTGGATGGTGTCGCTATGTCTCACAGACTGACCAAGCAGGAGCTGGATGAACAGTTTGAACAGTTCTTGAAGGAGGTAATGTAACGTTACGTACAGGCTACTCTGGTACTGTTCATAGAATATCATGTTATTTGGGTTGCATGAATCGCACAGTACGGAAAGAGTGATTTATCTGTAAACATGCTTCATACGCTCATTGCAGACATGGAATAGGCCAACATTGCAGGATTCATCTGCAAGATATGCTTTAGCCCCGATTTGATTATTTCACGATACATTGGTGTGGATTCAATTTGTACTGCGATTCGATAGTATTGAGTATTGCGATGTTCTTCTCCTTTTTTTTTTTTTTAACAAAAACAAAAGTTGAATAATACACTTGTAGTGACAATATATCATGAGACATTTCTAAAAACAATTCTTTTTAAACAAGAATGCACATCACATGTCAGTCAGTCAGTCAGTCAGTCAGTCTGACATCTATTTCATTTGTAGAACTTAACATGGATTTTCTGCATTTTCTGCTTTCGTCCGTTTTGCTGGAAACGGATATGATGTAGTCGCGGTCAGTGGTACCATATAAATAGAAACAATTTGGGTGAATCATTGGTTAAAATTTTTGGTTAAATTTTTTTTTTCAATTTTAAAAATTGTCGCAAAAAACAAAATCACGTTACATACAATTTTTGACGTTTTAATATACAGTCTCATCCTGAAGGAATCTCTCTGACGTAATCCTTATTTTCCTGTCAGTCTGTTTCAGACGACTCTGATAACCACCCCGGCTCTAAAAGCAGTCAGAAATCAGCCCAGAAACCGACAGCGTCTCGGTGGCAAGATGACGAAGACAGCGGTGGAGGAACAGGGGGAGGTAATAATGAGGAGAGGATTCTCCATGATATGAACACCCATCATACTGGACGTGTTGGCCTTTGTTAGCCTGGAGCTTTTCAGAATGAGCTTTAGGCTCTCCAGTCCAGGGAGGAATTAAGAGAGGATTTGGGTATATGCTGTAGGATTTTACAACTGCTGGCAGAGGTCACTGGCTCACTGGGGAATATTTTGAATGGGGAAGAAAAGGGGATTTAACCTTCTGAGGAGAGAAGAGGCACCGGCAAGTCCAATCAATGTTTGACAACATTCCTACTCAAAAAAACGATTTTATTTAAGACATTTAGTTACTGTTTTATTCATATATCATGCTACTTTTGTGAACCCAAGACTTTTTGTAAACTCATTTCAAGCACCAAAACAATTGAGTGTAGGTATGTTTTCACAAGAGATTTGAGAAATATTTCCACTTTAGGGCCAAATTATCTCTTTATATCTCGGGAACAATTTTGGGGCGTCACTAAACAAAAACCTGAGTTTGTTCGGAACATTTTGATATGAAATGTGGGGATCAGTTATATGCAAATAGCTTAAAAAGGTAAATTTAACAAGATATGTAAAAATGCCCTTAGACCCCAGAGGTTAAACCAGAGGGTTAAGTGACCTTGAGCGTGGCATGGTTGTTGGTGCCAGACGGGTCGGTTTGAGTATTTGAGAAACTGCTGATCTACTGGGATGTTCCGCGCAACTAGGGCTGCATGGAAAAGATGCAATATGCGATAACGTTGCTGCATATCGTGATGAGGATATTACCTGTGATAAATAAACAAATATTAACGTGTACTCAGTTCTGCATTTCTGCTGCTTTCAGTATTCTGCTGAAATACAACAAATTGCTTGTTGAATCTAAAACAGTAATTTCCAACATTGTTTTATTAAACAAATTGAATATAAAAGGCAGCACTAAAAAAAGAATGACCTTTTAAACTTTCAAAAGTTTTCTTTCACGATATGTCGCAACCTTTCGCCATATGTTTATTGCTTTGGTTATATTGCTTTGCTTTGGTTATATTGATAATATATTGCTTATAGTCGGTTATAATATTGCGTTAACGATAAAAAAAACTATATATTGTACAGCCCTACGCAGAACCATCTCTAGGGTTTACAGAGAATGGGTCTAAAAAGAAAAAAACATTTATTGAGCGGCAGTTCTCTGGGCGAAAAGGCCTTGCTGATGGCCGAGATCAGACCCAGACTGGTTTGAGCTGACAGTAACTAAAAAAAACACAACCGCATTTAGATGCTAAATAAGTCTTCGGGAAGTATTGCCCTGCGTGAGATATTGTATATAGTCAATATTGTATATAGTCAATATGTATTTACATCCAGTCAACAAATCTCTCTCGCTGCAACTCACTGGAAAAATTGTGCAGTTCTGCAGGAAACTGGGTGTAGGCTACATTTCACAGCTTTGTATTTGTCCTTCAGTCATCTCCTGTGAGACCGTCCCTTTCTGTTTTCTCTTCTTTCCCTAGCAGGGACGACCAAAAGCAGATTTATCAAATCTAAAAAGTCTCAGCCTGAGAACAACAATGGTGAGAACAAGTTGAGAAAAGTTCCCACTACGTAGATCTTAGAGTTCTTTTAGACTATGTCCACATTAAGCTAGTTGTGAAAACGTGTAGCCAGGTTGTTTCTGTAACCCCTATTTTCCACTGGGCACGTCTGCGCTGCATCCCAGAAGCGTGCGTGAAGCGGCTCTCCGCTGTTCTATACTGTGTGTGTGTGTGTATGTGTGTATATATATATATATATATATATATATATATATATATATATATATATATATATATATATACTGTGTTATATAAAAGTTTGGGGTAACTTAGAAATTTCCATTCCACTCCATTACAGAAAGAATATCAGCTGAGATCAGTTGCATTGCTTTTTTAACCAGGGCAGCAGTTTTCAGATTACATTATGTGCTTACATAATTGCAAAAGGGATCTCAAATGTTTTCTCAGTTAGCTTTTTAAAATGATGTCAGATTAGTAACCAGAATGTTCCTTTGGAATATTGGGTGAATATATATATATATATATATATATATATATATATATATATATATATATATATATACACACACACACACACACACACACACACACACACACACACACACACACACACACACACACACACACACACACACACACACACAAATGAGCTGGCAACAGTAACCTCTTGCTGTTTAAAGTGACACTGGCCCAATCCCAAAGTCCGGACTCACAGACTTTGGTGCGCGTTCTCGCGAAATTCGTAAGTGCTTAGCGTTGTCCAAATGTCGAATTTCAAAGGGCGTGAGGGTTTGAGTACACACTTACCAAGCC
The DNA here is from genome assembly GCA_023631565.1 of Gymnocephalus cernua. NCBI lineage: Eukaryota > Metazoa > Chordata > Actinopteri > Perciformes > Percidae > Gymnocephalus > Gymnocephalus cernua. The sequence continues at coordinate 18,236,524 of CM042429.1, read as the reverse complement.
CTTTCCGTGAGTCTGCATCGATGCAGACTTCACCAAAGGGAATTACCCACAGTTCAAAGCGTTGTGACGTTTACCGCGGAGACCATAGGGAAATCCGGAAATTACAAAGGTAAACAACAGCACGACCACAGGAACGGAACGGACCTGTTGTCCAGATGTAAAACAAGAGTTTGAAAATATTTGGAATCAGGCAGCCGTCTCCTGTGTCATGGCCGTGTGGAAAGCAACAAGTGTCAGCAACATCTTTGTTATTAAACATCGCCAAGGTAACGTGATCTCGTGAAGTGCTGTCCCAATCCTATTTATACCTATCTGACTCACTCACTTAGCACCTGAGATCAATTAAGTCTGTGAGTCTTTAGTCCTTAGTCCTCAGGGCTCACTTTGGGATTGGGCCACTGAGACTGATCGTTTCTTTTGGCTAGACTCTCTGTGACACTGCTAAATATACTGACTCTTTTTAAAGGTCAAATACAGATGTTCCGTTACCATGTTTTGCTTCCCGATTCCGATACCTGAGCTTGCGTATCGGCTGATACCGACTACCGATTCCAATACCAGTGTGTCATATATTTTATTATGCTGTAACAGCTGTATACTACTATCCCTGTATGGATGTGATTTCTATCTTTCTTGTACGGCCTGGCTCGGGTTGAACTCTTTGTTTAACATGAGCAAACACAAACAACGAACGTCAAAGAACTTTCTTTTATTATCCAGTTTGACAGTCATTCATAACGGAAAAAGAACATAAATAAACTACTTTTGAAGTAGATTTTCTTCAGGGTCAAATTACGTGGTATCGGATCAGTGCAAAAACTCCAGGTATCAGCATTTTAGGCGGTATCGGAGGCTTTTACCAAGTATCGGAAAACATCTGTGATGAACAACAATTGTTATGAATGATGGCCAGTGTGTGAAGATGAATGAAAACCAAAGCCTTTTGTAGTTTAGATGTCACATTCAAATAGCTCTTTCCAGATTTAATTTGACAGTGCACCAATTATTATTTACCCAGTTTTTCTTCTCGCCGTCCAAAGCTGTCAGTACGGAGCCCCTTTATAAGCCGGTCCCAAAACCACGCTGCAGAGCTCCTGATAAACCGGTTCAATTGAACACGACCCACAAAGACGCCGTTTCGGAGGTTTCCCAAACCACGGAAAGACACAGAACTCCGCCTGATGACAGTCTGAGCGGTCCCACTCAGGAAAACCTCCAGTGTGTGTCCGGAGAGCGGAGCCCTGATGAGACCCGCTCCGATGATACTCTACCTGCCAGCACTGATGGTCATTCTCAGGAGGACAGTGAAGATGGTAACTTCCAACTCCAAACCCCCAAACCCTGTTGGTAGTATTGCATTCGTCCCTCAGTAGTAGAGTGATAGATATCACTAGCAGCACTCGTTCCCTCACGTTTGTTTGTTGTCTTTATTTTGTATGTTGTGTTATTGTTGTATCGTTGTTGTAAGCCCAGGGTTTCCGTGGGCTCTTTAACCCTCTGAGGACGAAAAACACACCAGCGAGTCGAAGCGATATTTGACAACACTTGTATTCACTTGTTGAAGAAGTACCGCACATAACTTTTCCGTTAATTTGGACCAGGTCTTGATTTTCCTACGTCTATGTAACGCTGCCTCTAGTGCTCATTGAAATGGTATTGTTTCCTTGGTGTGAAATTGTGTGGTGTTGTAGTTCTTTATTTGACTCGTCCAAATATAATTTGCTGTATATGTACAGTTAATTATTTATCTGTGTCGCTTTTATTCAATTTGAATACATTTATTGACTTTGCAAGTACGTTTGTGACTCAGCATTTTGTTGTACGATTTCATTTATAAAGGTCTTAAAAAGGTCTTAAAAAGGTCTTAAAGTCTTAAATTTGACTTGGTAAAACCTGCAGAAACCCTGCTAGTAGTTGTATGTTTGCTTACAGATGTATTAGATATATCTATTAATAGAAGATACTTGGGTCTGTCATTGTTATCCACTACCTGATGGAGGGTTTTTCTTAATCATGCTTGTATGAAAACATTCAGATAAACTAGTAATTCCATTTAATTTCCTTTTTTAAACTAAATTTGTCCAATTTTCGTTCGGAAATCGGTTATTAATGAGATGGCAGCTATATAACCTCAAACTTCAACAGGTAGCATTGTATGTTTGTGGGTTAGACATTTTTCAGCAAAGCACTATAACCTGACACTTAAAAGCAAGACTTTAATTTTAAATATGTTAGCCTGTGTAAACTGCAAAACGGGTATACAAGTTCAAAAACACAGTGGAAGACTGCATGTATAGCAAACAGACAGTGGGTGGCAGTATTGGGTCAAGAATGTGAGTCCTGTAAGAGTTTAATTTCTTATTCATCCTAACATAAATATAGACACATACGGAAATTGTGACATTATCACCATTTAGCCTTTTTTTTATAAATGAAGAGTCTCAAGCCAGAAAGGTGGAGACAAAAGTCAAGTAAGTTATGCCTTTACTGACTGACAGATGTGAAAAGTGAATACAGAAAGGAGAGGAGAGAGATTCATTGTGGCCCTAACCCTGAGAAGTGTCCTTATTATTCACACACTGTTTGGGTTGGTATAGAGCTTTGTCAGGAATCAAGGCTTGAATCAAACCGACTCATCCAGGTTCTGTTAACCAATATTCACAATTGGTAACCACCAGTGTTGGTTGGTGCCGGTCATGTGTCCTGTAAGGATTAAATTTACCGGTCAAATGTGAAAAGTTCCGATCAAATATTTTGTAGCTGGTGCCGACCATCTACGGTGCCGACTCGTCCTCTCTGGCAATTTCCTGGCTTAATTTACGTTAGACCGGCTGCTGCTTGATTTCATAAAGTAATTCACAATATTTCCCTCTGAAAATTGTAATTGTCTCCGGTCATAATTATGACTGGTGGAAATATTTCTCTCTGCACAATTTGAATTGTGTTAAACATAAGGCTACAATGATTTTCATATCTTTCGTGATTCATTTAACAAATGACTGTGGACTGTAGTCTGCTGCGTATCTGATAAAGGAAAAAAAACTATGTCACACTGATTTGATGCAGTAGTCTATCGTAAGTATACAAACTACAAAACAAACAAGGTGGCAAGCAAGCGGGAACGTCCAGGGTAATTTCCTGGCCGACCGCCGCTGGGTTTCATGAAGTAATTCACAATATTTCCCTGTTTCGCCATGGTTATTGACTTTCCTGCTTGCTTATCACCGTTTTGTAGTTTTTATACTTACGATAGACTACTGCGTCAAATCAGTGTGACATGTAGTTTTTTCCTTTATCAGATACGCTACAGTCTACAGTCATTTTGTTAAATCAAAAACGAAAGATATGAAAATCACTGTAGCCTATGTTTAACACATTTCAAATTGTGCAGAGGGAAATATTTCCACTGGTCATTATGACCGAAGAGAATAAAAAAAAATTAAAAACTCTGGTCAATGACCGGTAATTACCAGACAACGGAAAACTCAGGTACCCAACTGCAGCTGGTATTCATTGAAACAGTGATTCCCAAACTTTTTCATGTCAAGGTACCCTACACAGACACAAATTAGTCCATGGGCCCCCATCTGATAGGATTTAGGTTCAATTACAGAAAGTGTATGAAACCCATGAGTGAATAGTCAGACATTCTGCCATTGTGTTACTTTTGGATGGAATTATGGTGAACATAAATGATTTGTTTTTTAGCTGGGGACCCCCCTGGAACAACCTCAAGGACCCCTGGGGGTCCGGGACCACAGTTTGAAAACCATTGCATTGGTAGACCAGTTACTCTATATTCTATATACATAGAAACACAAACAGTGTATAAATCCCTCTGAGGATAAGGACTCTTAGAAATTCTTTGCATAGACACCACTAGCGGCGCCAGGATTTTGATTGTAGGTGGGTCTCCAGAAAACTGGATGGGCCAGTTAAAATAAGCCAAAAAACTGCATTTGTGCTAGGCTGCTGAACACTGTCTCCTCCTATAACACATGCGCTATCATAAGTTACCTCTGCCTACAGCTGCCAATGTTATTTTTCCCTCCAGAAAATGTGCATACAGATAGCCAGACATAGGCACCGATTGTTTGTGTCGGCCGCTGTCCATTTCATAAGGTTCTGAAATGCAAACATTTGTTGACTCCTTTTTTTTTGTGCGCCCGTGAGCACCCACAGAGGAACACATAAATCGGCGCCTATGCAGCCGGACACCTACTTGCCTTGCTGGTGTGAGGGGGGGCTACGGGAGGACTTGATGGGGAGAGGGCGGCCGCCGGCCGAGCAGTATGGTAACTGGTCACTTGTAACCTCGTTACATAAAATAGCAGAGTTTCCTCCTCCTGCTCCTCGGAGCGCTTCTTGCTGAATGAAAACAGAAAAGCTTGCGCGCCAACGTCATTCATTTCATTGGATCACTTGCTGGTGACGATGCAGCCTGTTAAGAGTCCACACGTGGGGTAGAAGCCACCGATTGGCTGAGAAGCTTTCACTCAAAGCTTTCCTTGAACTGCTAGAATGAAAATCACTCACTATAGGCCTGGGTCAAAATGGGCGGGCCTGGACCTAAAATGGGTGGGCCCAGGCCCACCCGGGCCCATTGGTAGCGCTGCGGGTGATAGACACAAACATGAGCACACCTGTAAAATGTAACATTCCAATACAGCTTCTATGAAATACATGCTGCCTTTTTGAGGCAATGATGATGTGAATATTTAGTTGTGATTGTGTCAGGTGTTGAATCCACTGCACGGTGATCTTTGTCATGCATTTGTCCCCACGCAAAGAGTGTAGTGCTAGTAGTGTGAATACGAAAAATGTAATACAAAAAATGTAAGCTTAACAAATAGATGATCTATTTAGAGTTATTATTCATAACCTCAGATTGTGTAACTGATGTGGCGTGACCTGCGTTCATTAAAACGAGGTTCCCTTGTGCTTTTCTCTGCCATTTTCTTTCTCCAGGACTGCTGGGATCTGGGAAGACTTTCAGGAAGTCTTTGAGGAAGTCTATTCCAGAGGAGGATGAAGATCTAGGAGACGCTGGTTTGAAGGAAGACGGGCTGGAAGCAGCTGTTCTCAGCAGAGACAGTATTGAGCTACAGGGTGAGTCTGGGACAAAAGAGAATGAACAGGATAAGACTTATGGGGACAGAATGCGTTTTTCAAAAGCATGCAGTTGCTAGCAATTTGTTGCAATACATTTAGTCTCACATTGCCAGACCTTTCTCCACAGCGATGCGGAGGAGGGTCTGACTAGTCCACATAGCATTTTGGGGTGGGAGAAAAACGTGCACTGGTTTATTGGCATTTCTTTAAACCAATCACAGTCGTCATGGGCGGCGCTATGCGGCGGACGGAGCAACGGTGCCTCTGCAAAGTAGCCTCGGCACGGAACTAGAATATCTGAGTTTTCTGTTGCACGACTGGGGGGGCATTTTTAGGCCTTTATTTTTGACAGGATAGCTGAAGACATGAAAGGGGAGAGAGGGGGGAATGACATGCAGCAAAGGGCCGGAGGGCAGTGTCAAACCCCGGGCCGCTGCGTCGAGGAGTAAACCTCTGTATATTGGCGCCCCCTCTACCAACTGAGCTATCATGGCGCCCACAGAGCTGTTTTGATGGTGTATCATGTTATAATGGTCCATGACATGTTTTATCTGTTACACAGTGAATATTGAACTTTAGCTATACTTTAGAAAATAAAAAGTAATCGCAAATCTAATCGTAATCGCAATATCTGGCAGAAAAATTGCAATTAGGTTTTTTTCCCCAAATCGTTCAGCCCTAAGCATGGGTACACACATTGGGAAGGTATAAAAACGTTCTGATGTGTTACACCATTGTAAAGCAGTGTTATCAGGTATTTCAAGTAGCAAGTCATTTTAAGAATACAGCAGCCTTTAGCATTTCAGTCCTATCTGATGTTCCGCATCCTGTCGGAACAAGCGATAAACCGAATACGGGACGTTGCACCTTATAATTTCACCTTACAAAACTCCTTTATGAAGATAAAGGAGTTTCTTGTTTTTCAGTTTGTAAGTATCACAGTTGTGCTTTCCGTGTGTGCTCTCTTTATGTATGTGTATGTGCAGATTCAGCGAGGGTTCTAGCTGCGAACGCGACCAGTATTGGCTTGGACACGATAGAGGAAGAAGAGGAGAAAGCCAGGTTCTTTGCCCAGCTAGAAGTGGGGGCTTTATCAACTATAGATTACTCAAAGCTGAACAGAGAGCTGGACTCAACTAGTTCTACCATGGGTACTAACCTCAGGTAAACACACATGCTGTAGTATTACACCCACAAAAAAGTTAAGGCAAAAGTGTCCCACCATACTCTTGCTCCTTTTTAGAGACAAACAAACACAATGGAAAATGTTTTGTAAATGGACTTCTAAATGGTAAATGGAGTTTATATAGCGCTTTTCTAGTTTTAACCAGTGGTGGCATGTAACTAAGTACATTTACTGCAGTACTGTACTTGAGATTTGTCTTTTTATGCCACTTTCTACTTCTACTCCGCTACATTTCAGAGTGTAAATCACACAACTACTAAGATAAAGGTTGTGACTGTAATGTAACACGGATATTCTCTCTCCAGGAAAGCTGAGGAAGCAGTGGAGCAGAGTGATGACGATCAAAGGGAGGCCAGAGTCACAGAGGCCGTCGCAGAGTCTCCAGGTAGAGTAATGAACATTTGGCGAACCTCTGCTTCTCTGTTGTCTTTATCTCTCTATTTCTGTGTCTCAATCAGGTCTTTTCTCTCTCAGCCTTTACAGGTTCCCCACATTACAGTGAGGATTTTGAGGAAGAGGAGATTGAAAAAGAGCCACTGAAAGTGGTTTGTAGTTGGAATCTATGATGATTATACTCAGAAAGTGTTCTTTGATAAGTTGGGACTTTGATGCATTTGTTAATCTGCAGCTGTGCAGAATTACCAGGTTTAAACAGAATTAATAGACATGCAAAAATAAACCAGCTGTGCAGCATTCAAATGTTGGTTTAGAATTTAAATGTCAATGTTACAATTAAAGCTTCGAAATAGTCGGTACAGCCCTACTGGATGGTTTTGTGATGACATTACTGAGACGTCATGCTGTAAGATTTATCTTTTTTTATACTGAAATATCACAAACTTCAGTTTCAGTAATCCATGCTATTATCTGCTATTATCTTTTCAGAAGTCTAAAATGTCTTCAATTCTTGCCAAAGGTAAGAGAAAAAGACATGATATTTCACTGAGTTCATGGGTGGGTGTTTGGAGGAATACAATCTTTCAGTCAAAGAGAATGTGGCATTGAGTTTGACAGTCTCAGAAGCCTGAGAGGGTCAAAATACTTTGAACGTGTTAACATATGCTCCACATTGAACGCATAACATATGTGGATCGTTCTTGGAGCGGATTCTGCAACACTACGTTGCCACTATAACAAATGAAACTGGCTGCACTGGCCGTGACATCACTGTGATAGCAGTGCATACAAGTAAGCTGTGCTATGCGCCACGGAGATTCGCTCTACAAGTGTGAAAGAGTCTTCTATTCATATTTTTTACGCAAGGTGTGTAGGGCCCTTTTACACAGAACTGGGTCGTATAGTGTCTATATTTCTTTAATTAAACTACAGATATACAGAGAATGACCTACTGACTGCTAATGAGCGAATTGCTTTGGATTTTCTATTATTCATTTATTTAACTAACCCATATTACACAAACTCAAAAGTTGAAGGTTAACATCGCTGTGCTGGGCCCAAAACTGAAGAAACAGCCCCCACAATCCCTAAACAAATCCTCACTGACTAGTGTGTGACTCACACAACCCCACGCCGTGTGTGCCCCGCAGGTGTAGCTATTACAAAATTACATTCCTAGGTACATTCTGAGGCACATCCGCTCAGCGAAAGGTCCGCATACACTGATAGCAAGTCAAACAAGCTAGACGCCACTTAAGTCTAGAATCGTGAAACTGGTGGTCAGTCCCACATCATGTAAAGAACATTTGCTAGGGGCTTTCATAGTGCATAAACTACACAAGGGATCATTTATCATATTTATGCAGTGGAGTTTATGCTGGGTTAGATATGTTCTATGAGCATAATTAGAATGAATCTGTTGGTGACCAGCATTGCAAGAGCCCTCCTTTATGCTTGACCAAACACCCTCCTAATGGAAATCAGGGTCTAGATGTGGGCAGTCACGTCTCCATATTCTGTCTAGTGGTAGGTTATAGTGTTGACGCACATTTGTTCTTTGGTCTTTAATTTACACGTAGGTCTGGTGAATGCTGTGCTTTAAGTTTAAACAATGTTCACTTAAATAACTGTCCAAACTATCAGTTCTCCTTTTATCTTACCACGATACCAGTAACCACATAGCCACGGTCAAAAAAACTGTGACCTCGCTGTGCGCAACACAGCTGTTGTCATTAGGCCGCATTCAAATAAAGTCTTTGCTACCCACAGCATCACACACTGGTTGTCAATGAAATGGCTCCAACACGTAGATAGATACAGTGTGGACACCTCACCCCTGTTTTTTCCCTGTGTAGTAAACAATTTAGAAAGTGAGTGAATCTGCAAAGACACCATATGCTTTGAGAGCTGATCAGAGCTGCAAATATAAAATAAACTTAACTAACTCAACTTTTGTATCAGTTTCTCTCCATGATTCCCTGGATGACACAGGTGGAGAAGACAGAAGGAAGGACACAGCACTGGACAGAGGTAACGCAGCACACATAGGGTCATATAAGTAAGACGAGTGTTATCCAGTAGCATAAAACAAAACAGCCAAAGTACCTATATTACAATATTATGCAATCTTGAAGTAAAAAAAAGATAATTTTGTTACACGAAAGGTTGCGCTCCATTCAAAACAATACATATTTCAAATGTACAGAGGTCAAGTTGTATTTAAAGTTTTGTGTCCTTGAGGAAAGTTCTTCCAAGTACTCTTGAAAGACAAGCTGGCATAGAGTACACTGAGGAATACAAAGTAGGAGAAGAGGTTGTCATAGCAGTATGGCAGCGGGTAGCATACTATTGTACACTTCTTTTTTTTTTAAATATATTTCTCCATACGTTAATAAGATAAGCTTAACAATCCAAACCCAGTCCACAGCAGAGGGTCCTAAAACACCAAATCTGAATAATTGATCAATTATGGCCATCCCATCCTTTTGGAAGATGTAGCACACTCAGAAGATTCTAGATCAGGGGTGTCGAAATCAGTTTTACTAAGGGTCACGCTGGAAAATGAGAATCACATCAAGGGTCACACATTGACATGCTTTTATTTCACTGTATTGTTGCATGTCTCATATAGTCTTGTCACATACAAGTTGGTCCACATAAAGCCCTAAAAAAGGGTTAGGGTTATTATAGAGTTTAGCAAATCAAGCAAAAACAGTGATTACATATTTAAAAGTCGGCTACCATACTTGCAATAACCTGTTTCACAGACCTGAATGTGCAAAGTCACCGTTTCACAGTTTCTGCTTTGAGTTTTGCGTTTGAAAAAACATTTCCCCATTTTTCTTTTTGGTTTAGCTCACAACTAGGTGGGCCAAAACTAGTTGTGAACCTAAATTTACATTCAGGCCGGATTAAAAGATCAATCCAAGGGGTGTTGTTTCCCTTCAAGGTCATTTAAGTTTCATCTTACATTGTTTCTGACACAGATTACAATAAATATGTTTTCTGTGCAGTCCAGTCGTATGTGCAGAGCGGAGGCTCAGACATGGAGGCTCTTCACGAGGCCTACAGACAGATCCATGTTGTGGAAGATTCAGATGAACATAATCCCCGTTATTCATTTCTGGAAGGGAGTGTGGGGGTAAACAGACCTGTGTCTCCGTCCTCGCCTCCTCAACATGCCAGCCGGTCTCTTCAGCCTGCTTCTACCAACGAGTCAGGTCAGACACCAGCATGTTGTAAACATTATTTATTTTTTTATGTATTACTTTTTTAAACAAATTAAAGTTTTTGAGTGAATTCCAGTTTAATTCTTTTGGTTGTATCACTGTTATGTGACGCAGATAATGTAGTAACACAAGTACACAGTTTATGAAGTAAACCACGCCTCTTTATTATCATACTTTTTTTTTTTAACTGTATCCCCCCTTGTCAATTTTGTCGTGT